>JAYMTA010005627.1:0-11206 GCA_036897625.1 Pelargonium cotyledonis | reverse complement strand
CCTCGGGTCATCATTCTTTGGTGTCTTGGTCCTCGTAGGTGACAGGTGACAGGACGACAAACTACGTGGACGGTTAGCGGATTTGAGACTTAGAAACTTTTAGGAAACCCTTGCGTACGTGGACAAGAAGACTTCCACCTCGACATCCAAGTGTGCTTGTCATTGACCCCGGTCAAAACAGACGCATCAAGAGCTGTTGCCGAAAAATTCACTCTTTCACACACACACACACACACACACAGATCTGGGACGGGCAAGAGGCGACGAAGGGGACGACAATGACAAGGACGGGCGAGAGGCGAGGACGAGCGCGGAGCTCAAGCCTTTGCTGGAGGACGAGCGCGGAGCTCGATCCTTCGCCGGTGGATGGAGGTCCTAGGTCAGTGACTTTCGGCTGCAGATCTGGGCGAGCTCACTGGTGATGATGTGCTGTGAGTCTGGCGAGCTCGGCGGCAGGTTTGGCCATGCTCTGATCGTGGACGAAGGAGGCCGAGTCCGTCGACCACCGCTAAGTCCGTCGACCACCGCCGGCAGATCTGGCTGTGCTCCTTCTCTCTCCCTCTTCCTCGCGTTGACGAACAGACAAGTAAGGTTTTTTATAAGGGGTAATGGTCTGTTTGGCATGATTAATTAGAGGGTATTTTGGTCTTTTTGACCTATCAAACAGAAAATTGAATGGAAAACTGGATGTGTAAAAATGTGGCATAATACATGGGTGATAAAAGTTACATCCTAATTTTTAAGGTAGGTATGTGTAATAAATTTATCTAAGAGGGGTGGGATGTGTAATTTTCCCTATAAATAATTCTCAAGCTCATTCTCATAATGGACAAGTATGAAGTATAAAGAAAGTTCTCTATGTAAATATAATAGTGGTGTTATTGCTCCTACATTTATTATATTATTTCCAACAATAGTAAACACCAATATGTTTATGTATAAGCTCTCTCTGTTAATATATACGTAAGCATGGTGCATGGTTGTAGAAAGCTACTAAATCTTCTTTGGCACCAGTGCTCGGCTTTGGCTGCCCAGAACCACGATGGTATGAATGTCCTCGGTGAAAGCAGGAGATAAGAGAATAGAATATTGATAGAGGATATGAAAAAAAGTTAATTTACAAAACCTAAAACTGCGTAGTTTTGAGTTAGTGACTTACACAAAGTACATACTTTTGACCTTAAATAATATAACATCTATATTAGTTAATTGATATACATTTTACTCTCTCTCCCTCTCTCACACACACACACATAAGAAAAAAAAATCTCAACCAAAATTTAAGTGGGCGAAACTAGGCCATGTCAATGAGGTGATGTGACGTCAGTCAAATAGTGATAAAAATAAGGTTGTTGATCCACAGTGAAGGTAAAGCCAATTGATAGAAATAGCAACTCAAAAAGTAAAAGATTTAGGAATTTTAGTGAGAAAATTGTTTTGCAGAATGTAAAATAAAGTAAACTTAAAAAATTGTTAAGAATTTATCAATGAGAACGTAATCCAAGAATTTAAGGGTTAGGATTTGCATGCATGAACTAGGGATGTGCAAACGATTCCACTCGATCTATGCAAATTCTCTCTCGAGGCGAATGCAAGTGATATTTATCTGTGCTAAACCTAATTGATCCCTCACATAAGGTTTAGAATGAGACATACCAGTAGGATAAATCTTACAGCCTCACACTAGGGTTAACCTCTATCTCTAGGCGATTATCTAGTGTGTTTGATTGACATAATCTGGGCAACGTATCATCTCTCTCAAGACTAATTCGTTGTCCTAAGGGAGATATATTGAATCTTTTCAATACAAGAAGTATGAATATATCAATCAAAACACTGTTTATATCATCCATGCAGAAACCCTAATTACTATAGCAATTGGCTACACCCCTCATTAACATATCAATGAGGTTTAGTTACTCATAATCATGCAACACAAACCAAACAATATCGAGAACAAAGATTACATTAAATAAAGTATAGAAAATGTTACACAAATGCCAAATAACTTGATAACAATCTTCTAGAATAGAATAGAATAGAATACAATAATGATGTTTTTACAAATCTTAAATACTCAAAATAAGAAATAGAAATCGAATTTGGAAAGTACAGACGCACAACACAACCCGTGCATGTCGTGTCACTACCCATGTCGCCTCTAGGGTTTTTGTTTAGCTCTCTAAACTCTTTCAAAGCCATCTCCGACCTTTCCAAAGCCCCTAAAACACATATTTAAGGCTTGAAACACACTGAAACACTAGAAAATACATCAAATCCAATAAAGCAACATATAATAAGCTAAAACATGTTTAATCGAGACAAATACAAGCTAAATGTGAGGACATAACAATATAAATATATATCAAATTGTGCATGTGTCATGATGTCACATCATCTTCAATGTGAGCACGCGAATGACTTTGCCAATGACCCATCGCAACCATCGGGTTTGCCTTCTGATTCAACAACAAACTCAAAGGTCGATCTGATGACTCTGGTCAAAACACCATATTCTGAGTCACTTTCTTTTTCCCTGCAACCGCCTCCTGCTGCCATACACACACCAATTAAAGAAAAAAAAACCGCAAATCTACGCCGCGTTGTAAATTAAACCTTAAAAACTCAAAACTTGCTATCAAAACAAGACTCGCTATATTATCAAGAAATATCGCAATTTGCTATTTGCAAATCTGAGATACTGTAATCGCTTTAAAAATCAGAAGCAGTCTTAGCCGAACAAAAGTCTTAGCCGACTCTCAAAATGGAAGAGAAAATTAGAGAGTTAAGCTAAAAATTAGTTGTCTAATGGAAAAATGGGTAAATATTATATAGAAAAAGAAAAAAAAATAAGGGGACAATTAGACGAGTCGATGAGGGTAAACTCAAGGAAGTGTTATACAAGCCAGATTTCCTCTAGAAAAGATCTCTCCACCAGAAAACTGATAAGATCCAAATTATATGGGCTTAACTCAATTAGCTATGTGTTAGTTTTAGCCCCATAAAGAGGCCCAACTTGTGGAAGAAAGGGTATTATTGTAATTATGCTTTCTTTACTGCTATATGTAGCAGAATATACTGAGCGTGCAAGTATCCAATATCAATGAACTAAAATTTTCGTCTTCTATCTCAATATTTCTCTCAATCTCAATTTCTGTTCTTCTGATTTGAGCCCTTTTATTTTTAATTGTTGTTTATGATTTTGTGATGTTGCTTTGGGTTAGGGAATTGTTAGTTGCTGAGTCAGCAAGTTTTGGGTCAATTTTGTTAGAATTTTCAGCTGAAATGGTACTATACCTACATCATATATACAATAGAGGAGCTATAATGAAAGCAACCATTTTCAATATACATAATTGATTTGAACTCTCTCTCTCTCTCTCTCTCATTTCTGATTTCTGCTTCTGCTTCTGCTTCTTATTCTATACTTCTTCTCAATCTCTTCTAATCTTTCTCTCATTCCCATTTCTTCTCTATTTCTATTGAAAATTTATGGTAAATTCAAAAGTCTCTATCAAAGGTATCAGAGCCCTAGATTTGGTCAAGGCAGATTCGGTCACAGCCATACAAGATGTATTACGAGGGCTAGAAGCTGAAGTGAAGAACTATAATGATGCTCTCAAAGCTTATAAGGAGAAGAACAGTAACCATATAGACAACATGTTGAGTCATTTAAGAATATTAAATGGTAAGCCAGATTCACCTCCTCCTCCAATTTTGTTTAATTGTTCTGCTCCTGTAATTATTGTTGATGAATCTCTTTCGGGGAGCTATGGGTTTGGGGGAAATAATTTTGTACTTGGAGACAACATAGAGAGTAAAGAGAGACTTGATTCCAACTTGTTTGATGAAATGCCAGAGAGAGTTGAAGTAGGCTTGTTTGCTGGTAAACAAAGAGGAGATTTCATGGAATCACACCAATTGTTTGATAAAATGCATATGTTAAGAAGGTACCTACGATCTCAGCTTGGAATCGTTGCTTCAAAATGGTAGCAATATGGCCAATTAGTAGGGATATCTGGCCAACTAGAGTGGGAACAAAAGATAGCTCAAGAGATAGAGAAATCAAGGAAGCTCACAAAATGCCAGAAATTGTTAAGTGTGATATTTCATAAGTTCAGTGATGCAATTTTGATCAACAAGAGTCAAGAGACGCCAGATGCCTGCAAGCTGTTTGATGTCATGCCACAACGAATTTTCACTTCCAATAGTGATGCACCATATCCACATTGCTTTCACACCTTAAGTCCAACAATACATGTATTCATCTCATTTCTTTTCAAGTTCCAAATGCTTGTTATAGAGGATAAGAGAGTGGTAGCATGGCCTACAAGAATTGACACCTCTGTGAGTTACTATTTGGAAAGGGTTGCAAGTAGAAGGATTCAAATGGAGATATTGTTTTTTGATGCTGTGGAAGATGGGGATAATGATATGGCTAATGTTAGTTTGATGCTAGAATATCATGGGTTTAGTTGAACATGTTGTCATGAAATATGGAAATGTTATAATGTTGTTGGAATGTGCAAGAGGGAATTTAGTGTAAATGTTATATTCATACATGTTGAGTAGTGCTAGATTTGAGAGTTGTAGACACCATCAAAGTGAGGTTTCTCAGCATGAAAAAGTTAAGTGTGGTGCAATGACAATTGGTGGCAAAAACTTTGAAGTGAAGTGAGGATGTTTTGTGTTTATAAGAACAATAACTATAATAATGGCTTTTGATGGAAACTTTTAAACCAATTGCAAGGAAGAACTTGGTGTAGTATCTATTCAAGTTCTGGAAGCTTTCAGATATTTTCAAACTAATGGACTTACTAACTATCAAAGCAATCTTGTTTTATGGGGAATGGAAAAGGAAATGCTCATATTGATGTTCAAGACTATCACACAATCAAGGTTGAGTTTTGGCTACATGTATCAGCTAGACAAGAATATTGTGACGAACAAGACTCAATCATCATTCAAAGGGATTGGGAAACTTATGTCGCTAAGCTATATGGTCAAGGTAAGTTGTACTCACAATGGAAATGAGATCCGGGAATAATGTGTGGTCTTATATGCATCACTCATCATTTGGTAAATTAACAAATTATGAGAAATGGTACAATATATGGCTTCTGCTTATATACCACAAGCTTGGGGACAAGGTTGATCTTCAAGGACAAGGTAAAGGAATGATTCTGAACACAAGTAGTGGAGAATTTGTTGATCATGTTTGACTTTTCATAAACACAAGCAATGAGGAATTTGTTAATTATGTAGGACTTTCCTTGAGAACTTTGATAGTTTTGGCATCCATTTCGCAAGTAAAACTAGGGGACAAGCTAAGATCAGCAGCATTTTTAATTTCGAGTACCATGAACACTACACTTGGTATTCTTGCCACAAAAGCTCTTGTTGGTGAGATCACTACGCTATTTGGCCTTGCCGAGTTCAATTCGAGAGGGGCGGTTGTTGCTAATTTTTTCAAGTCTCTATGCACGAATCAAGGAATTGATGGTCACGACTTGGTAACAACAATCACAAGTAAAAAATGTTGCCTCAATACTTCAACTGAGCATTATTTCGAACTGGTGTCACAAATTTTTGAGATGTTATGGCATGGAAGATTTTCAGAATTGGCATTGAAGGGGACTAATATTGCCATGCTATGGGATCAAGTCAAATTGTCATCACAGTTGCAATGGGATCCGAGAATATATTGGTGCTATGGGGATCATTTCTTACTCAACAATTTGACAAATTATAATGGACACATTTGCTCATATATTGGAGATGTTAGAAGTGATGATATTGGAAAAATTGCTAGTTTTAACCTTGGAGGGCAACCATCAAGATATGAATTGAAGAAAAATAACTTATATTAGGGATGGACTTACTCAAGGAGGTCAAGTAGGGGTGTTTGGAGGAGACTGGTCAATAAGGAAAATACTCATATTGTTGACTCTGAATTTATTGTGGAACAAGCCAATTCTACTACATGCTCGACTGAGCAATTTTTCAATGAGAGGCAACACAAGATTTGGATATTAGCTTGGGGCCAGTTGGTGTCACAGGTTGTTACCAATGAACCTTCTCGAGAAGATGGATTAAAGGGCATCAAGGTGATGAGGTTTCCACAGAACCCGGATGTGGAGAAAGCAACTTTCAATGCAAGGCATCCTAGGATTAATTGGAGAATAACATGGATGGTTTATGATTTTTCTCTTCATGAAGATCCATCTTGCATAAGGGAGGAGACCATTTTTATTTGCTGCAACACAATCTTTTGCTTGATCCTTGAGGACAAGGAACTTTTTAAGTTGGGAGTATTTGATATGAGCTCTTTTATTTTGATTTTCGTTTATGATTATGTGATGTCGTTTTCGATTAGGGAATTGTTAGTTGCTGAGTCAGCAAGTAAGGTCAATTTTGTTAGAATTTTCCAGCTGTGATGGTATTATACATGCAACATATAGAGGAGCTGTAATGAGAGCCTATGTTGCATGGATACGAATACAGGACACGAAGTGCGACACGATACGGACACGGTGACACGCAGTTTTCATAAAATTTAAGATACGGTACGTTGTAATACATTTTATAAAAATGAGTAAATAAATAAATATATTGGACATTTATATATATATAAAACTAATAAATGATTAATAAATATGAAATATCAGTTTTAATAATTATATGTAAATCATATAAATTCATAATTAGAAATAAAGAAATTATTAAATTGGTGTTTTAAAGAGTCTCATTCCTATCAATTTTCCACCCAAAGGTAATTAAGCGTGTTCTTTAATTTCTCTCCGCTTCATATGTGATTTAAGTCGCTATATTTTGTACTTAAATTACGGTGAATATAGAGTCCCTTATCAATACGTATTTGAGGCGTATTTTACCATACCCGTATTGGGAACGTACAGGACACGAGTATGCTAGCTTGCTAAACGTATCCGTGCAACATAGGCCAAGACTGGAGTAACAATGAAATGGGTGTGCAACTCTTGTTGGACTGCTACAAGTGTTTGAAGGGGACATATGTTGCTAACTCACAATGGGAATGGGATCTGGGAATATTGTGGTCTTGTATGCATCACTCATCATTTGATCAATTAACAAATTATGAGAAATGGTGCAAGATAAGGCTTTTGCTTAAATACCACAACCTTGGGGAGCAGGTTGATTTTCAAGGAGAAGGCATAGAGAAATTTTATTGTTTCAATTGTAGTCTGTTGGGCTGCTACATAATTGAGAAAGAGATTGAACGGTGAAGCTTCTATAATTGAAGGGTTGTTGAGAAAGTCATGAGATCTCGATATAATTCTTGGTGTAAGTCATGCTACTTGTGAGTTAGCCCTCAAAGAGATGAAGCCAGTAGCTGTTGAACATGAAACTATGGAAGACTTTTTTCATTATGGATCAACAAGAATCAAAGGGATTCGGGCACAACTAGTTGGAAGGAAACGAGAAGTGAAGCATTTTATGAGGGAAAGTAAGATCATTGAAGACAAGTTCCATGATTTTGAGACATAAAAAATGTGGGTTGCTGGTAATTTTATGATCAAGAAATAACTCACTTGGTTGCAACACAAGATTTGGATAGTTGCTTGGAGCTTATTATCAATACACCTTGGTTCTACACACTCAAACACAGAAGACAAGGTAGTGAGTGAGGGTTATGGAATTGTTGTCATGGGAGGAACACACACAACCATCACTCAACACGATGCTTCGGGAAGTTCAGTTAACAGAGTTTTCAAGACCTGAGAGTCATTGCGAGGTTGTTTCATGGTTGACAGGAATTCAAATAAGTTGGGAAAGACTGTTGGTGATAAGGCTTGTAGAGTTATAATTTTTGTGGCAACTTTTGAAAGCAAGATTGGGTGCTTCGGTTTATAGTAACTGTAGTAGTCTCATACAATGTTCTTTTCGAGAATAATGCATTCGATACTAGCCATTTTAATTTTATGAGCTATACTAAAAGCCCAATGGGTTATATAATGTCAGCATATGTTAAAGGCCCATTAGGTTTCCTTTTGTATTTCACATTTTAACTGAAATTTATCTCCCTCTCTTAATTCCTTCTTCTTCTCCTACCTCTGTTCTATTTCCTCTACCCCATCCAGCCCTTCCTTTGCTGAAATTTATCCTTAATTAAAAGGATTCTATCATTTTCTTCTGAAATTCTCTTTATTTCTATTTTCTGTACGAAATGGGCTTAACTATTTGATCCAGATAATTTGGATCTTATCAAAAACCCAGCAGATCTCTCTCTTCTTTCAACCCCAAAACCCTAATTTCCCTGAAAAGTCAAAATTTAATTCGTTCGGCTCCGATTTGCCTCCTAGTTGACGAAGAAGAGAGAGAGAGAGAGAGAAGCAAAGGAGAAAGCGAAGATGGTGTTAGCTCAGTTAGGCGGGAGCATCACGCGTGCTCTTCAGCAGATGAGCAATGCGACGATCATCGACGAGAAGGCGCTCAATGATTGCCTCAATGAAATCACCCGAGCGCTGCTCCAGTCTGATGTGCAGTTCAAGCTCGTCCGGGACATGCAGACGAACATCAAGAAGATTGTCAATCTCGACGACCTCGCCGCAGGCCACAACAAGCGCAAGATAATCCAGAAGGTACTATTCTTTTGCACAGCGTTAACATCTATGCCTTGATATCATTTTTGGGAGATTTCATGTTCTGGGTCGTTTTGGGGTTTTAGAATTTGATGAATTAGTGTGCTGGGTGAGAAATCGGAGAGTAATAATATTAGGGGATAAAAAAGTTTTGATTATTAATCAAGAGAACTTATTGCCCATTTTCAATTTGCAGTGTTAATAGTTTGTGATTATCAAGTTAGTATTTAAATCTCAAAGGGGGATTTATCTCAGTTAGAGCTAAAGTTTGTATATTCCAGTTTATATCCATGTTTTTACGTAATTAATATGCATCAAACATACAGATTATTCTTATTAATTATTTTTTTGAAATGGGTTTAGAGTCACATCCTGTTATAATTGTAAACTATGTTGACCATTTATATATGAGAAACTCATAACTGTTATAGTCCTCAAATTTCTCATCCCTTTGTTATTCTTTATTATTATTGTTATTGTTATTGATAGATGCATATAAGAATGTTAATTTGCATTATCTTGCATGGTTTGGTTCAAAGGCCAAAGCTGAACTTTGGTACGGTTCCTCTAGACAAATACTTTGTCTTTTGTTGTTCTATGGAACTGTATTTTGCTTACTGCTGTTTGCTCTAATTTGATTGTTTGCTTCATTTAGGCTATATTTGATGAGCTTTGCAAAATGTTGGATCCTGGGAAATCTGCTTTCAGTCCTAAAAAAGGAAAACCAAGTGTTGTCATGTTTGTTGGTTTGCAAGGTATACCGATCAGTTTTGATGGTTATCTATGTTAGTTATTTTTTATTTATTTATGTCATGTTGTAGGTTCACAAGGTATGTTGGTCCGTAAATTTCAGGGTCTGGAAAAACTACAACATGTACAAAATATGCGTATTATCATCAGAAAAAGGGTTGGAAGCCAGCTCTAGTCTGTGCAGATACATTTAGAGCTGGTGCTTTTGATCAGTTGAAGCAGAATGCAACTAAAGCTAAGATTCCATTCTATGGAAGGTATTATTCTTGATGTTATATTACTATCTTTTCCTTGCATACCTTAGAATCTAAAGAGGGCTGTGCTTTGAGATAGAATTCAAGCTTTCTTTCAATTTTATGAATGTTGCAAAGTGGGAGAGGAAACATGTAAGGGAGCTAGTGAACAAATTTGAAAAAATGACCTAATAACCCATGTATGACTTACCTGTCAATGTATTATAAATAGAGAAAAAAGACTCTAAGCCATTGAGTTAATGGCTGAGTCTCAGCCAGTTAAATTAGAACCATTAGATCTCAATTCAGTCTTTTCCCAACAAACCTTGCTGCCAATCGACCCTACAATTTAGTCTTCTCCCAAAAAACTTGCCGACCAAACTCATTGCCTTTACGGCAAACCACCACGTTCTCGTCGGCGCCGTCGCAAAGTGTACCGGAATCCACCATTATAGACATTGAATCTGATTTGAACTCCAACAAACAATGATCCACCTTGTTCTCTTCTAGGCTCCATCCACTGTTGCTTGAAGCGCCATCGGACTTGCACATACAGCCTGAAAACTCTCTGCGAATCCAGAAAAATCATCAGAGTCAAATCGGATTCAACGACTGTGATGGTGGACGCCTCAAAGGTTAATCATCGGACATTTATTTAGGTCGAATCGCATGGACGCCCCAATGGATTTTATTACAGTATGTTCTTTAAAAATTATCACGAATAGTTTTTATTGTGAATCAAACTTTGTATAGAACACTATAAAAAAATGAAATACAGGTTGGGATAGAAGAAACAGCTGGAAAAAATCTGCTTCTTTTATATTTCCCATCTTCAATGCTTTAAGTTATGGGTATTTGGTGTTTTGAGGAAGAGAGTTTGCAAGGTTTATAGAAAAGGTGTGCAGTGACTGTGAAAGAGAAAATGAAATGGAACAGAAAGGGTGTGTAGTAAGTGACTATGAGAGAGATAATGAAATGAAATGGAAGTGCTGTGAGAGAATGAAAATGAAAATGAAATGGAAGTGCTGTGAGAAAGAAAAGCTAAAATTCAGTTAAAATAATAAAATGGGTTAATTCATTTATTTTATTGATACACCACTTTTCAAGTTAGTGGCTGAGAGTCTCAGCCAATTTATTATGGCTGAGACTCCTGATCCTCTTATAAATATTGGTGAGTTGTAGAGGAGAATCTATTAATCATTTTTTCAATTGTCAATTAATTAGACATGCTTCCTGTTTGTTTGATCCTGCTCCTATGAGGTATATAATATGGTTTTGCTCCATCAAACTTCAATTACTTGTGTAGGCATATGACGAAAAATGTGGAAAGGAACCATATGTTTATAGAATGTCAAAGCCATTTTACAAATAAGGAACTACAACTGGTTACTGGTTAGCACTTTGCTTAGGCCATAGTGTAGTGGGCATTTTTGGATATAATTTAAGCAGGATAGGGCACCTTGGCATTTAGTCTTATCTTGTATATGCCCATCAGTGTTTAAAAAAGCCCACTGAGGCGCGCTTGAGGCGCAAGGCGCACTTTGGAGCCTCAAAATGGCTGAGGCGAGGCGACTTAGGTTAGGCGCACTCGAGGCGCAACCG
>JAYMTA010005626.1:0-11207 GCA_036897625.1 Pelargonium cotyledonis | reverse complement strand
TGTGTCAGATAACTATCTGTCTATTTTTTCATCCATTTCTCTGTCCACGATGGTAAAATGACCAAAATACCCTCGAACTTAAAAAAATCATCAACCAAACAGACCCTTAATTTTAAATATTAAAAAAGAAAGAAAAAGAAGATGAACAGATTACTCCTCCAAGTTCCAATATTGGTCGTCGACGGCGTAAAACACGCCTTGGAGAACGACGCCCGCCGGCCAGGCCAGCATCTCTGGCACCGTTATTCCTCTCCAATCGAAGTGGGCTGGACCTCCATCTCCTCCGTGCCAGCCACAGTCGCTCATCGGCTGTCTCGACTTCTCTGCCGACGTTCAGATCTTGAAGCTCGTAGGTGATGTTGTCCAGATCTGGAAGGTTGAAGGTGGAAGGTTGAAGCTCGCTGGTTTTGTTTGTGAGATATGGCTTTTGTTTTTGAAAAGTGAAATTAATATGTTATTTAAGATTTTTTGCAACATAAAAGCAATTCCGGTGAGTTTATGAAGTTTGCCAGCGAAATGTTAAGTTTTCGTCGAGATTATGAGGTTTCCAACGAGTGTTAGGTGATTCCCACAATATTTGATTTTTTCGGCAAAAAAAAAAATCATTCTGGCAATACTTGGATTTTCCGGCGAAAACAAATTAGTTTCTGGCAACTATTTGAATTTTTCGGCGAATCATGATGAACATGTTCTTCATGAAGAATAATGGTAATATAGTGAAGGGCAATTTTGGAATTTCAAAAAAATATTGGTCATGTGTTGGGCACATGATTGATTTTTTGGAATATTCCGCTAACTTTAACGGAATTTTTGGACGGATAGTTATCTGACATGGTACAGGGTAGCCAATAGTTACAAACTAAAGTTCAGGGTAAGTATGTGTAAAATATGTAAAGTACAGTGTGAGTATGTGTAAATTTCCCTTTTTTTTAATATTAGTTCAAGTTGATTTCATATTGATTCAAGTTAAGTTCATATTAGTTTGCAATAATTTTTTATACGTTGTGATTTTAAAATTGATTATTTTCCAATTTCTTGATCCAAATATTGCTAAATTTTGACAATCAACTCGTTTATGGATAAGAAAATTGAGTTCATATTTATTAATTATTATTTTCGATACGTTATTATCTTGAATTAAAAGTTTTTTGATTGAAATAGACTTGATCCAGATGTGTTTTGATTCCAATATTTAATTTTGTTCTACATTGATGAGTTTCATTTGTATGCATCAAAATGTGAGTTTAACATATTTTTTTTACCAGCCGGATTGCCGCACAATAGTTTCTTTCATTAATTTCAGTAAATAAAAAAGGGTCATAATTATTTCAAATTATGTGCCATGCTTAAAATTAATAAAGACTAATATAATTCTAATTAAATGGATGAAAATGAAAAGCCGCCTAGTCAGGATAAAGAAAGAGCGCTCTCTCCAGTCTCCAAACCACAGCCACCACAACCACCAGCCTCACTTCCGAAACCGCCGGAAAGCACTCTTTTCTCCTCTCTCCTTCACCTTCTTCCCTTTCCCCTTCTCTAATCCATCACCAATACTTCACTGGACAGTAACCGCCAATCTCGATTACGCTGGTTTCGCTAAGCCGCAGCCACCGGAATCGATGGAGAGAAACCTAGCTCCACCCCTCTGCCGGATTTGCTCCACACCTCACCCTTGGCGTTTGTCCACCGGATTTGCACAGACAGGCTCGCCGGAGCATTACTTGCATGCTTTCACTCGTCGTCACAACCAGATTCAACTGGCCAAAGCAATGCACCTCACCACTTCCGCCCAGATGCCATCACCAGAACCGTTGGAATCGTCAGATCTACCGGAGTCATCTCCATCACTGCCAGATTTGTTCACCGCCTCTCTGGTCTCAGTGCTTCACACAGCTGCTCCGCCCCTCAATGTAGTATTAGGCGTCTCCGCTCTCCGGCTATCGAAAGCTTCGCCACTAGAATCGTTGATCCTAGCCTCACCAAGTTGGGTTGTGGTCCTAGCTCTTCAAGGTATCATCTTCACGACATGTCTGCCACCGTCGATCTTATCTTCGCCGGAACAACACGTGATTCTGCCTCTTCAGGTTCCACTCCACAACTAGAGCTCTCAATCGTCGCCGGAGTTTCATCCTCATCAAACCACCAGTTTTTTGGCGTCTCTTTGTCATTATTTCTATCGGAAAATCATCGGTGCAAGTGCAGTTTCTCTCACCGTCATTGATCACGTGTGTGCGCTCTTTCCCACAAGACTTGTCCACTTCCCAAGAAAACATCTCACAATCACCAATCCCACCTTCAATGAACTCTCAACTATTGGTAACAACATTTCAGTCACCAAAAGTATACTTTCCGTAACAAACTAGTTCCAGTCATGCACTTAAGACGTTTGGCTACAACAAATATTAACTTTTGGTGACAGGACGTGAGTTTAAGCGACAGGAATGGTTGTCCCAAAAAGTAAAATTTCTTGTTAGGGTTTATAGTTTAGAAGTAATACATGAAAAAATTAAGTGGAGAATAAAATAAGAGGAATAGTATAATGAATACTATAAAAAAAAAGTGGCCTACAAAAATGTTAAAAATGTGATTATTAATTTATTATTACTTAATCATAAAAAAAATCATGATACAAAAAAACACTTATTAATATGTGTAAGAATTTTTTTTTTTAAGGGGTAAGAATTATTATTATTATTATTATTACTCCGTATTATTATTATTATTATTATTATTAAAAAGACACGAGGGTTCTTAGATAAATAAAGGATGGAGATACGAGTGAGAGTTGAAACTTGTAAAGTCATCATCAATCATATTCAGAAAAATATTTGTGTGGTGAATGTGTGATGAGGAGACATTTATGAAACATAATATCTAGTAGTGGAGTCTTTTGCACACCTCATGCTCACATTTGGATTATTCTTTTATTATTATTATTTATTATTATATATGAATCATATATTTCCTACAAATAATAATATCTTGTCCAAAAACCAGGTTCAAATATATTTATATAAATGGGTATATTTATGTTTGTATGTATGTATGTATGTATGTGTGAACCCACCATTACTGTCACTACTCATACAAACAAAAGTACAGTGATTCGTCGCTTAAGGTTCTCTAGATTCTCTTAAAAACACAATTATCTACTAATTTTAACTCAAAAATACTCCATAATCAAGTTTTTGTCTCTTCTTTTCTCTTGCCGTTATGAGAGTCCGATAATTTTGTTGCTTCGCTACAATTGTTCTTATTTTTGAAGCGTCGACAGTTTCTTAATTTTGTATATAGCAAATTGCAGTCTCGTTCGTTTATTTAGCGAGTCTTGTTTAAACAGCAAGTTAAAGTGTTGTTGGGTTTGTAGAGCGGAATTGATTCGTGGTGCATTTTTTATTGGTGTGCGTATAAAGCAACATGAGACGATTGCATAGAAGGAGAAAAGAATTGGAAGGTGGTGGTTTGACAAGAGTCAATATTGGATCAGATTTCGAGTTTGTTACCAAATCAGATGGTAGATCTGATAGTGGCGAGAGGCGGTTAGCATAACCCTCCACATAGTCGTTTTGCATTCCAGGTGCAATCATTGTCAGTTGTTGATGCTCTTTAGATCATAGGGGAGGATTTCAATGCCTTCAACTTGATTGTTCAAGTTGATGAGAAAGATTCCAGTGTCTTTGGTTTTATTATTCAAGATGGTTTAGCCATTGTGGCTCAGCTTGGTAGTGTCCAATTTTTTTTTTCGTGTTGGTATATAAATCTAGTGGTCCACGAGTTTGTTAGGTCTTCAATCTATTTGCCAGACTTGTGAATAAGTTGATTTTCAAACCTTCAATTTTATATCGTTTTTGTTATCGTTTGATGTTAAGAATTATTAGATTTTACATTAATATATATATATATATATACACACACACATATAAACACACTCCATAATTTACCATTTCCAAGAACCCACAGTTTAATAAACACCAACCTCAACAAGCCTTATTAGCAATATATCGCCCAAAACCATTTGTGGGTAACAAATTAAAGCAATACAACTTCAATCACCTAGGCATGTTGGGCCAAGCAGTTGATACGCTTTGGATTTCCTTTGAGGTCTCAAGTTCAAGCCTAGCTCATTGCCACGGTATGAGATGAGATTTATGAGTTTAAGGGGAGAACTAACAACTAATAAGGGTGACACCCCCACTAGGGGGTGAGAAACATGTCTTTAACAGACATGTTGTCTCGTTGCTTATAAAAAAAATACAACTTCAGTGAACACTCGAAGGATGGTCATGACGCGAGGGAAATCCTCAAATACCAGCCCCGTGTGGGATGGGGAATCCCCGCTTAAGCGGGTTATAGGGATGGATGATGAAATAGTTCTTATGCGGGGAACGGTGATGACGACGGGAATAAATGAATCCTCATGGGAAAAACTCGAAACCTACATAACTTATAGATATATAATTTATACATGTGTGTGTCTAATTTATTAATAGAACAATTTTATGTATTTACATGATCAATATTTTGATAATTGGATTTAAATATTTATATGGAGTATCTATAACGTTTAATTAGAATTTAGTCATGAAATTTGTTAAATTGAAATTGGTGTGTTGTATTTGTAAAACTTGTTAAGTTTCATTTATTCGTTGTGTGTGCTGAATATTATGTTTTACTATATATATTATGTTTGTGGGACACCAATGATTATTGAGTTACTATCTTAATTCTATATATATTTATGTGACTAGAGAATCAATTTTTACTTTATGAGTTGTGAATTTATATTTTTCATATATGTTGCAAGAGCAATACATGCTTCAGTTTTATCAAGAACGCGAATTTAGGTTATGAAGTGAAAATTTTAGCATTTTAAAAAAATTGTGTTTGTACTATATACTGTTCGTGGGAATTATTTTTCTCGTGGGTAAAACCAGATGGGGATGGGTATGAGAATGGGGATAAATATATCATTCCCCATGTGGGTATGGGAACAAGGATGAGTATAGTTTTTTTTATGCGAGGATGGGAATGTTACATGCACTCCCCGTCCCATACCCACCCCGCAACCCTTCCTAATCACTCCGCGCAAAAAAAAAAAAAGGATGAGATTTTACATCATTTTTGGAGCATACTGCATATCATCAATTGTATAAAAAGATATTATAATTACTTATAAGACTTAAGAGAGCATGGAGACTAGCAAAAAAAAAATAGAATTATTGGGATCTAAGTGAATGTTACATACACACAAATTTGTTGGAATGGATATGATTGATAATTAATAGAGAGACAGTACCGACTATATAACTTCTTAGACTCCATCCTCCTCCGACTTGAACTTTTTGGCCAAAAATTCTAAAAATTGAGGACGACCCAGATCATTTCTAGACCCAACCACCATTCGCTCGAAATCGTTGGAAACCACCGCCTATCGAAGCAACATTGCACAACGCACATGCACATTCCTTAGTCGCTGGAGCTCCTTTTCCTTCCATCCCGATTGGCCGAAAATCGTAGTACGCCGTCGAAGATCGCAACCTTCTTCCATTTTTACTTTGTTCTTTTCAAAACGACAACATGGAGTTGATGACCTAATGTCTCGTCCAACACCACCCAGCCCAAAATCAGTACCGCAACTCAGTCATCAGACTTATAGATCCAATCGAACATCACAACCCAATCGCCGTGAATTTATCGGTGACTATGTACGTAGGGAATTTACCAGACAACATCAACCCTCATTGGCTTGAGGGAATCTTTAGTCAACACTCTGACATCCATATGTGCTTTATACCCATAAACCCAAATTCTTCTAGTAACAAGTATGAGTTCGTCACACTGTTGGGTGGACGAGATGTTGAGAGGGTGATTGGGATTCTTAATGGCTCTTCCATCCTTTTCCGTCGTCTTGTGGTTGATAAGGCAAGGCGATCAATGACCAAACAACCTTTCTCATTCGCAAACCTTAAGGCTTCTGTGAAATTGCAGCCTTCTACGGCTGAACCAGTCAAATTGGTTCCATTGGGAGGGTCTCCACACTCTTCTCCCTCATTGCAATGGTACACATTCTTTTCGACTACCAGATAAATTCAAATGAAGTGTATTGGTCGTCTCTTGTGACTCGGTAACGTGCGAATTCCTTCATAACTTGTTCATCTCGGAAGGTGTGACCTACATCTCAATGCACTACGTTACTACTCGAACATTTATTATCACGTTTATGGATCAAGTGACTTTGACAGCAATGCGACAATTGGTGTGGTCATGGTTGTCACAATGGTTCTCAGATATCTTAAAATGAGGTCATTTTAAGTGAAAATGAGGTAGACATTGTTTGGTATCGATTTGTGGTCTACCGCTCCATCTTTTGTGTCCTAAGATGGCAAAATTCATCACAAAAACATTTGGAAAACTCAAGGTTTGTCATCCATGTCTACACTCTACTTCTAGACTTGCCCAATTTCAACTTTTGATAAACACGACCGGGTTAACTTCACCGAAGAAGAAAATAGTGGTCAAAGATGGAAAGGATTTATTCAAGATCTTGGTTAAGAAACGCATGGAATCTGAGCTGCTTCCTTTGTTTGCGTCATGCCTAGTGGATGTTACTCTACCTTCCACCCCGGAGGGATCACGACCATCTAGGCCAGACAACCACAACCCACATCCTCAGAGTGTCGCAACAACTTTGATACCAGTCACTATATTAGCTGCCGAGACAACAAAAGTGAACAATCAGGCAACTAGTAATGCTCGGGATACAAGATGCATTGAAACAGTAGTACATTTATCAGGCTCGGTAGTTGGAAATGTCCAATTGTTGGACCGTTATTCGTTCCGGTCGGCTCCACACTAAAGAGTCCATCCCCAGGAGCTTGTTCCGGCCCATGCATTTTGTTCAAAACCAATTATAACATAGCCAATCACTGACTCTTATGTATTTTGATCACATTCATACTCCTTTGAGGCTATGATCTCCAATAACTTGGTTCGTCGACGCTGATCTCAACTCGGCATCAAACACATGCATATCAAGTCCCTCTTTGTTGCACTACCGCGACCCAAGTGATCTTCTGGCCTGATTAAATCAATTAGGGCTTTTCCAATTCGAGACGGATAAAAACCTTCCTCCCTAACTTGTTCAAAGAATTATGAGATTTTTGAAAAGATCAGGGGTTGCAAGCCACCAGACCAAAAACATAAGTAATTGATCGGCTTCGCGAGATCGATGTCGCCCCAAAACAAACTTAGCATCGTCATCAACGTCCGCACTCCATGTGCCTTTTGAGCTGAAATGTTCGGGAGTGTGTGGCGCTTCACAAGAGACACAAACTTATGTCTCTTATTCGACCTCTAAAAAGGGGCGTGGTTTTTACTCAGAATAAGAAATAGAGTTGTTCATGAGTGTTGATCTATCCTTATTCTATTTCATTTAGTATTGATTTTTGGTGTAACAAGCCTTGTCTGGTTTTGGGATAGTTTTTTACTATTTGTACTTTTATTCTCCCAATTTGAATATATTAATAAAATTACTGCTTACTTAAAAAAAATATAAAAAAAAATCATGTCAAATTTTTTCCCTCGTACCAAAAGTGAAAATATCTCTAATATTTGCAAAATATCTACCAAAAACACCTGTTAATTTGATTCACATGACCAATCCATGGCTAGAATTTATTGTTTAGTCATTTTAATAATTATATACATCAACCATATATTTTAGAATAATTATAGAAATTTGTGATGGATTGCAATGAAACCAAAAGCAATAAAAGAGTTAGGTGACCCACACAGAACAGGACATTATCTCTCCACTTGTCTGAAAATAGAGAGTTTATAATGAAAAATTGTTGGGTGGTCCTCATTTTTACCCTTAAGAATGAATAGATGGTTACTGACCCATCACCTCAATTCTTCTACGCAATGCCTTGGCCTTTTTTGGGCACTTTTGCAGATCAAATTGAGGAGCTCATAATATTCATAATAGCTAAGGAAGTTGGTTCTTGATTATGACTTGTGTTTGTATCGTGTTATAAGTTTAGTATTATTTACGAAGACATGTTGAGACGAATAATTAAAATACTTCGGATTTTTTCTGATGTCTCATATTCGAGTCTCATTGTCGACGGTATGAGGTGAGATTTATGAGATGAGGTTTAGAACGACGCTTTTTATAGAGAGTGAAAATTATTATTACTTTGAGTATGATGTCTCATTGCTAATAAAAAAAAATGTTTAATATTATTTAAAATGAAAACGAGAAATACATATGCTTAAAAAAACATGTTTCTCATAAACTCATTAAACCGACCTATGCCGGCGATAAAGATCATTATGTGTTTAGGGCCTATCATATATATATATGGTATAATATATATTAGTTGACTGATATAAAGTTATGTCAATTAAAACACATGTCAATACTTTCTCTTTCTAAAATGACTCAATTATTAAATGTGTTGAATTATATATTACACGAACACGATTCATTTATGAATAGTTTTACATGACTCAGAACACTATGCTTACAAAATTATGTTCTTTAATAAGTGGGTAGTGAGATTAGCTACACGACTCATTTATGTTATGTTTGAAGAAACGATCAAGTTGGTTCCCCATGAACGAATTTGTCTAGACGACACGTAAGATGATCAACTCAACTAAAAATTTTGGTATTCTGACATGTTATCGGAGTATGATTGACCTAAAAGTCATGAATTCGTATGTTGTTATCATATTACTAAAATATTATGAATTTCAACACAAGACAAGAAAACATGTATACGGACCACGTGGAAACCAATTATGAGCTAGTACGTGAGGATGTGTGTTCGATTATGCATGTAATCAATATTGAACGTTCAATTACATGCTTATGATATTAACAAAATTTAGGCAGATGATAAGAATTGTTATCCCTTATTTATTTGGGTCGGTTCAATTTGGTTGGTATGTATCAATGTTCCGTAGGATTGATTTTATACTAATAGGTGCATAATCTTGTTTAGCCAGACCATAATTCAACAAATCGAACTTTGCAGAATACAAATATATACATCCAACATGACACATGGTTGGGCACATTTATGCATCATAAATCACTGTGCTTTTCCTTATTTCTCAATTCTTTTGGTGTGTAAGAGACTATTTTCAATAGTACCAAACTTACCTGCAAATTTAACAAGGGTTTTTAGTTTATAAGATATTTTTATGTTTTATTGATATTTTTGTGTGTGTGAAATGAGATTGAAGAAAATATTTTAATAAGAGAATAATGATTGTGGGGGAAAAATATAAGTCCATTATGTAACTTTTAAAATGAACATGGTAATTATTAATTAATATATATTTAATTATATCAAATGTCCTCTAGGGGAAAGACGCAATGGTCAAGACACACATCTCCATGTGGAAGGTTGAGAGTTCAAATATGTCATTGCGTCTTGCGGGGTGAGGTTTGGGGTTAAAAGGGAAGAGCTACCCACTCATGTTGTGTAGCTCAACTTTTTTGAAAAAAAAAAAAAAGACTTCGTTGGCTCTAGCGGAGGTGGATGCAACTCTTGTTACTCCGCAATAGATTGACTGGTCTAGGCCCCAAGAGGTCGAGATAAATTAAATTTGATAGGGGCCTCATTGCTAAGCAAGGTAAAAGTTGAGCGGATTGGGTGCTTCGGGATAATTTTGAGCGTCTAGGTAGGTTGTGGTGCAAGGAAACATACCAATTTGATTGGGTTGTGATGATGTTTGTGTCATGGAAGCTTTGACTATTCAAGATGCGCTAGAGAAGTTCAAGTGCAGTGATTTATGGTGAGAGAAGGTTTTAAGTGCTTTCGGCTTGATTATTCGTGATATAATAGCTATTGTAGCTAGTTTGGATAGTATTAATTTTGACTTTGTGAGATGGTTATCGAACCAAGCGACCCATGTTTTTGGTAGATTTTCATTTTCCTTGTCCAACGTGTGGTCGGGGGTCTTCAATTCGTTAATATTATATACTCGTTAATTTTTGCGTTAGAGTAATAATACTTAGTTGGCTTCGCACACTAATTTGTAACACAACAATTCTTAGGTTTAGAACATCAATGCTAAAGTTATGATTGAATAACTTTTATGTTTTGATTCATTGGATTTCATCTCAATCAAACATCACAAACAACTAAAAGAAATAGTGGTATATACATTTCCTTTATTTCTCATTTCTTTTTTGCCTTGGCGTTACACTAACACATTTTAGGGTTGAACCTCTTTTTGTCCACAAAATTAACCAAAACAAAACCTTATGCAAAAGTAATTTATAGAGCCAACCAACAATTTGTATTTGCATCTACAACATTCCAAACTTGACTTAAAATTTTGTGATTTTCAAGTTTGACAAAACGAAACATAGCAAATTTAAAATCACAGTGAAAATCAAACGGAAATCATCACATTTTGCATACAAAGTTTGAACTCCGACTTGTGACCTAAAACCCAAATGGATCTATATTTCTTTAAGTCCAGCATAAATTAACTATCTTCGGGTTCGCGGAGGCGGACCCCTAGAGCGAATTGCCGATTCTAGTAACTCATACCATCCGTGTTTCCAAACATACATATATATCCCCAAATAATGGGGTTTGGCCTCACTCGCCGCTTGCTCCAATATAAATAGGTTTGCTCAGACCTTCGTTCTACTTGTGGCTTTAGATTTATTAATTAATATGGAGGCTTTGTCTTCCTCCTTCCTCTCGCCATTCCCAACCTGTAGACCTCTCTTACCTCCTTCCTCTTCACTCTCCTCTCACTCTCTCTTCCACATTTCCTCTGTTCGAATCGAAGAAAAACCCACAAAATCTCCATCTCCACCACCTTCTTCAACAACTGTCCCAGCTCCTTCCACTAGGCCATTACCGGTGGTATCCATTAACAGACCACCCCAACAGTACTCGTTACCGACCACCATTTTCAATGCTTTGGAGGACATCGTTAACAATTTCATAGATCCTCCGGTCAAGCCTTCCGTCGACCCCCGATATGTCCTCTCCGACAACTTTGCTCCCGTCGGCGAGCTCCCTCCCACGGACTGTCTGCTGGTCGAGGGCTCTTTGCCGGCGTGTCTCGACGGCGCTTACATTCGCAACGGCCCCAACCCACAGTTCCTCCCTCACGGCCCTTACCACCTCTTCGACGGTGACGGCATGCTCCACGCCATCCACATTTCCGGCGGC
>JAYMTA010005625.1:0-11207 GCA_036897625.1 Pelargonium cotyledonis | reverse complement strand
GGTGGAGGCGGGGGCGGGGCGTCCCCCGGGGCCCGAACCGGCGGGAGAGGAAACTATGCAGACGGATGTGGAGGTTGTGGCTTGGAGACTTGAGAGAGAGTCACAACTAAGATTTTATGCTGATTTGATTAACTTATCAATAACAGTGAGTTTGAGTATTGTGTATCATATTATTATTTTAAGATAATGTGTGTGAATACGAGTCCATTTTAATAATTTCAAAGAGGTGAATCTTTTGTGAAAATGTGAATAGATAATAGGAATAATCACACGACATCAATTGCACTTATTTTAATTCTGTTTATTTTTAATTTTTATATTTAACTATTAAATACCTTTAAATATGTCAAATATTTTTCTATTTATAATTTCATACGTAATATCAAAAAGACTTAAGTATCATTCTAAATAAATTAATAAAAAAACAGTTAGCCAAACAGGCGCTTATAACTTTAAATGAAAAAAATTAAAAAATTAAAAACAAACAAACAAATCCCTAACCCTCTTCTCCTCTCTCTTCCGTCGGAGCTCCTCTCGTCATTGTCATCGTTCTCATCGACTTTGTCGTCACCAAAATCTGGCGAATATGGATTAATTGGACAAATTTTGAGAATTTGGTTAGTGTGGGTTAGATTTTGATTTAACAAACTTGGTTTGGTATGAATTTGTTTGATTATTATTATTATTATTATTATTTCTTTCTTTCTTTATTTTTTGAATTTTCATATTCTAATGTAGGATGTGTTTTTAAGAAAGTTGAGTTTGAGAATCTTTAAGATGTGTATGAGCTGAAACTGAATGGCGAGTTCAAATTTCGATAGTTCTCACTCTGCTCTGGCCCCAAGCTCAATTTCTCATATTGGGCATTGAGCAACATCGAGAGTGTGACAAAAGGAATTCTGATATGCTTTCTTCGTGTTCTGAACGTCATGTTTTGAGCCAACCTGTCATGGAGTTTAAGGCCGTGGACAAAGTTGCCAAACGACCTCAATCTAGTTGGACATAATCAACAAAGTCTTCTAGTTTTCATTACTCAGCTACAAGTATAAAATTCAAGCACCATCATCAAGCTTCATCCAAAAGGGATGTTAAGAAGACTCGTAAAGAGATTGTGATAAAAAATCAGGAATCTGTTTAGAGCGTTGGAGTAGGACACAAACACAAGAGCAGTGGCTGGATTGCAGACTTACGTTTGCCTAAGTGTGCGCAATTCGGTCACCTTTTTAGTAACTATTCACATGTTTTAGAAAAAAGGAGTTCTTGTAGTCTTCCATGCTCGGTAAGTTTTACTAGTTTTTTGTTGCTATGTTTCTTTAGTTTGTTGTTGTTGATATACTATTTTTCATTGTACTGTTTGCTATATTTATAAAGCTTTCATATTACTCAAGAATGACACTTGTTACATGCCAAATTGCATATTTCTCTCCTAATATGAGAATGTATTTTCTTGTTACTTTTTTAAGAAGGAAATCAAACCTGTATAAATAGAGAAATAGTAACCAACATTATACATAACAAAACAAGAATAAACATTAAGCTTAAAGCACCATCAAGCAACAACAGAAACAGACGAAACCCAAAATCATGAACTCTTCCAAATTGAGTAAAAATGTAACCCAAATCAGGAGCATTGGGTAAACCTTTCCCTCCAATATGTCGGATGTCCACATGCATCCACCTGCCGAACAAGACCCCAACTCTTCAGGTTCGCCAACCGTGAAGCCTCTGCCTTACCTAACGCTCTCCCCGGACTGAACTTTGCCATAGTCGCGACCTCCGATGATGATGCTGATGTCATAAACCTTCCGTTACCGGCGCCCTAAACCTTCCGCTTCCTACTTACCAAACACAACCCGCAACTCAAAAAAACCCAACCAACAATAGAGGATGAACTAGACATCCCGGCCCCTTATAGCTGCCCCTTACCGAACCATAGCCGCCACAGACGAAAGCCCTAGCCTCCCTTCAAAGCTCTATAGGCGAAGCTCTAGCTGTCATGGACAAAACCCCTACCCGCACTTTGTGCCCCTACATGCAATACACTCCTTGAGAGAGAACGATCACCAAGTGATCAGCGACGCCGCCCCAAAAGAGTTGTACCCGCCCTTATGCCCTATCTGTTGTCGCTAGAGTGAGACCTCTTTCTAAATTCCTTTTTATAATATTAATTAGAGAAAATCATGTATCCATGGTTCAATCTTTTCCTGTTAATTTTAAAATTAAACTATAAGATAGTTAAAAATATTAGAAAATTAATTATGTATTCATGTGTTTGTGGACATATATTACATTTAGATTTTGTATAGTTACCAAAAAAAAACAAATAGAGAATAAAAATGCTATTTGTCCGTATAAAATAACGTGACAGTTCACTTGACATATATTTCTTTCATATTTTTGTGATTTATAAATAAGTTTAAATAATAAAAATTCGACATATATAATATCACCACACTCCCGTAAACTTTTAGCACTGAGCGCCCATTTTATAAGAAAGATGCACATGTCCCGTATTTTGATTCTGTCAACTTTTATGACATTTGGGCACATATTACATTATAGGAAGAAAGAAAACTCATTTTAAAACAAAAATGTGAAAAGAAATAAGGTGAGGATGTAGGGTCCAGTGTTCGAAAGGTAGATTTCACCGTCACGTGTCGGTGGTACGTGTAAGTTTGTTACTCCGTTAACAAAAGGATCTGTTCCTTCTTCACATTCATTTGTGTTCTTCATATATATTCTCACCAAATTGCTTCTTCTTCGTCTCTGTTCTAAAAAACAAATACACAGTGACAGTGGTGGTAGCTCGCTGAATCAATCTGCACTGGCCGGGTTAAGGACGATAGCGATTCGAGTGGGCGGCAACGGCGGAATCATCAGGAGGAAGAAAAAGATAAAGTTGATGGAGCTCTGGCACAAGATCATCCTCCCCATCCGCAGACTCTGCTTCTCTGTTTCTGCTCCTCGCAAAAATGGTCCCTCACTCTCTCTCTCTTCTCATTTCCTAATTTGCTGCATCAATCACTCAAAATATTGAGGATTATGTTAGTTTTGCTTTCTGCAATTTTCTACCGGTTACTCTCTTCTCTTTTTCTGCTGGAGTTTTTCTGGAGTGTAAATCATAGAAATCATTCAAATCCAACAGCTAATCAACTGGAAAACAAAATAATTCCTTCGCCTTAGTTAATATGTGGATATAGTAAAAAGTTTGATTTCATATACAAAAAATTGGGAGCAACCGAAATTATAGATCTCGACTGTGTTTATTTATTTAATTATTTATCTTTTTCTGGGTTTTGCGGTCCCTTTGAACATTCATCATTCACCATAATTTATTGACATTTATTTATATTTTTCTAGACTGTTACAACTTCCATATCTCAAATAAGATGCTCTTTGGCTTTCAAGGCCTTATTGTGCGAAGCATATATTCCTGGCAATTTTTCCCTTATAAAGTGATTCATTCTGACCATTTTTTATATCTGCTTTCAACCCTTATCCTTCTTTTATCTTCTTCCTTACCCAAATTGCATAAACACTCAATTATTTATTCTTCTTTTGCTTATAATCACTGTGTCTTCACCTTCTTCAACCACCAAATTATGGGAGCAAGTTAAAGAGATCAAAACATAGGTTTAAGAAAATTCAATCAGTGTCAACATTTACCACTCATATCCATGAATTATTGCATCTTCTTTCACAAGTTATTCTAATTGTATTTCATATCCAACACAGCATAGATTAATGTCATAGTGCTACGAGATGGATAAATATCTAAGATATCATTATACTAATCTACTTTTTAAATCATATAGACGTATACGTGTAAAACCATATAATGAAACTAGATAGAGAAAGTAGAATTGTTTATCTCTAATACCAAACCAAATCCACACAACATTATTAGCAAATTGTGTTTTAATCTTCTTGATTTACTTTTCCTATTCTATGCTATTATTCGTCGACTCATCAAAAGATTCCGTTTTATAGTGGGCTGCATCCACATCCACAAGACTAATAAATCCACTCAGACAAAAGGAAGTATATGATAATGTAGTGACTCGTATTATAAGATTTGAGTAATTTCATGACTCTACCACCAACCTTTTCTATTTTTAATTTCGGTATTGAACTACCAACTGAGATCAGCCATCCTACTTCAGGCACGCCTTAAATGCGATTGTAGTCTTTTCATAATTTTGTATTGGCTATATATAGAATTCACAGAAAAATATTTGAAGATAGCGAACTTTCATGTTTTTCTTTTTCATTCTACTGCTACGAAACTAATAACTCAATCAGTTTTGAGCTGAAAGTTAAAGCCGAATGGCAGAATCTTATGATGCGACTTTATATCCAAGTCACTTGATGTATGCCCTGACCTAAGGGTTTTGTGCACAGAACTGACCAAAAAAGGTTATGGTCCACAGCTAACCTCTGAGGTTTAGGACCACTAGATGAGTTGGGGCAGAAATAATCAAATTTTGAACTGCCCTGGCTATTTAATGAACTATGACTTAAGCTACTTTAGTTCAGCAGGACCACAGTTTTTGATTCATTCATGTTACTTTTCAAGAAAATGAAAGGCCATAATCGAAAAGGACCACACTTACAAGCTCTCCTTCTTGGCGTTCTTTTTTTTCTGCAGGTGCTGGGCTTTTGAAGCTTCATGATGATGTACAAACCTGCGAGTATCAGGATGTTCAGGTAATGTGGGAAATGCTGAGAAAAACCGAGACAGAACTGATAACTCACCATCCCAAGCGCAAGCAACGACCCTTTTGGAGGGTTTTTGTGTGGTCAAACCATAGTGAAGCCTCGTCCTTCTCAGCCCAGCATGCTTGAGAACAGAGTCCTGTTTGATACTACAACAATAATACGGGTCGGTAATGTCCTCCAGCATCACATGGCATCATAAATTTACATTCCAATGACCAATTCAGTACATAGCTATTCCAGAATGAGTCCATATCAGCATAATATGAAATATGTATCAGCTTTACCTTTGTTGCGAGTTTGACGAAAAAAGGTATTAGCAAATGATAAGCCGTTTGTAAATACATTTTATTTTGTTGCTAGTTGCTACCCATAATCAAATCATCATACAGAAATATGGTTACACCATAGTCGCATCTTTGCGGTTGAAAAATAGAACCAAATTTAGGTGCAACTTAAGATTTTGCGAATATTTAGCAACTTACAACTTTCAACAACTCCAATCCACATCTCCTTCTCTACTGTCCAACATGACCATCTCAAAATCCATCACTAGGTCTCTTAATAACAACTGGATGAAAGATCCTCACAAATGTATATTTAGCTCTAAGTAAGCTTGATCTCTTTTCTTTTTGTCAAGATTCATATCAGCCTCCATTAATTGGTGTATATACTTCTCATAAATGCAATCAATATGCATCAATATTTTTGCTGGTAAAAAAAAAAAAAACTGTGAAATTATGACAGTATTGAAGAAAACCAACAGATCCTGTGGAGTTTTAGAACAGGAGTGCTTAGGCAAAAAGACTCTATTGTGTTATTTTATCCAACTCAGAATAACTTCATTCATTATTGAGCATAGAGATTCACAATTCGTAATTGTATACATATATGCTCGCTCATACCGAAGGGCTCCTAGCAAATAGTGAGCATATCTCGTACATATTTGATCAATCTTAAATAATGCATATTATTAAGACAAGATCAATATAGGAGGATAAAACCACATCTTCTTCGCCCCTCGTTGCCAAAAAAAATCTGCAATCACGGACACAATGAGTCGGTTTCAAATGAATACATCCTTCCCAAGATTTGAATATGCTGTGAAGAACATGGGTGTTTATATCCTCGTGCTGACATAAAATTTAATAGAGCTATAATCGGCCTTGCTCAATGTTGAAAGTTTTAGTGAAGTGTGTACCTGTGCATTTAAATAGACACTACACGACGTATTGAAGTGCTCTTCTATCAAGCTGCCCGCTACAATAACTGGAAGGAACAGCTGATAGCTCCTGCCTTCCTCTCCACTCTTCTCCAGGTTTCAAAGTAATGGGTGTTTCCACGCAAGCAGCCTCGACACAGAGCATATGCTTGTACTCACCATCCCCAAAATCAGCCATTGCTTTTGCTTTCTTGTCCCAGGGATTCCAAACAACTGCACAATAATAGGTCCATAATAACAACCACTGTTTGCAAATATGTTGTATATCCAGGTCAATAATGTCAAAAGACAAAAACTCAATGTTTTAAGATACTTTTACAGTAAAATCTAAGTTAGGCTTCAGAGAGAGCTATACAGAAAATGGTAAAGAGAGAGTGTGATGAAAAGGAAAGTTCAAGCTTCGAACCTAAACTCCAATCAGAGTATGTGTGTGTGTGTGTGTGTGTGAGAGAGAGAGAGAGATAGAGAGAGAGATCTCCTAGATTTCCACCATAGTTAATTATATATATTGTAAAATAAAGTAGTAACATTCTCTTGCTTATGATAGCAGAGCATACTACATACAAAGAGATTTTACTATGGTCCTCTGTTACCCCTCCAATTCCAATAAAACTGTAACCCCTACACAGATGGCAAAGAAAACACAAGGAAAAACTCACCAGCATCTGGTAGTCCATCCTTCCGCATTTCAAATGTTCTCTTCCTTTCATGGTCAAGAATGGCAATTTTTGTAGGTGTACTAAGATATATTTTGTCCACCTTTGACATAGAAGTCACAGTAATAAAATTAAATAAACCAAGACAACTATTTGGACCAAATCGAAAGTTAAGAAAACATCAGCATTTCCGTGTAAGCCAACACTAACTTCTGATTCAAACGTTATTGCATCCCCTTGTTCAGTGAATCTCTCTTTACCATTCAGGTTATCTAAATAATCCAATGTCTCTAGGCCTTCCACACGCACTTCACTAAAACAAACAAAATCGAAGTTAATCAGCAAACAATACCAAAAGAAATTTTCCAGCAATATAGTACTTCGGAAAGGACATTCCAAAGGCACATAAAGTGTTCTCTAATACAACAGTTCAACATATTATGACAGCATAAATCACTTCATCTGCATAAAAGAAACACATAACGTGCTTTGAACAATGTCACAACGTTATAGAGTGTATTAGTCTACTATGGTACTGTGTCATGTTTAATATACTGACAAGACCTGATCTCTCATACCAAGAGTGAAAGGGCAATGTCCTGATTCAGGTAGAAAAAAGAGCAAAGTGCCTGTCACAACTGCATTAGGAAAACAAGGCATCTTATTAATTAAACATAATGGTTTATATGCCCTCCTTATCTTACGTTTTTAAGGAAGTTCCCTACCCTCCAATTGTTTTTTTTTTTTCATCATTTGTTTGGAGATTCATAAATGATTCACCAAACTAATAACGAAGAGACGACCTCAAAACTTCTGTTTCTATAGTATAGATTAATGATAAAACTGGCTCTATAAAAAAAATAATAATAAAACTGGCAAGTCAGTTAAGTTAGTTCTTTCAGCAAAGAACATAATAAGAAGCAGAAGAATACCAATTGAGAACTGATTAAAGTCATATTTTTGTTCACGTTCCTGGTTACCATCCTTGTAGGGATGGAACCCCAATTTCAAGATTTAATTAGAAATGAGGCAAGGAAGTTGGGGATTCAGTGGGGGATATGCACCAAGTCATTTTCATGATTTACTTGACACCAGCCCTAATTCAGTTCAGGAATCAGTAACGTAGTAAGTCCCCCTTTCTGGCCGATGATCATTATGTATTCTTAGTTGAAATTGAGAGATAAATGATAGAAAACAATGGGAAAGTAAAGAGACAACCCTTTATGCGCACAAAGAACATTTACTCCATACCCAGTTAAGCAATATACTGACCTACTGGCATGTCTACCTACCATGGCGTTTATGGGGGGTTAAGGGTGGTTTTACTTCATGATTTCTCACCAGGGATAACCAGAAAGAAAAATTTATGCTATCTTCGTATATGGACCCAAAGTTAAGTAGTAGTGCTAGTACTAAATTATATTCTGTATCTTCTTCTATTTTTAATAAAAGTTGAAGAGTAAAAAGACAGTGGATTCTCTGATAAGTAAACTTGGTGAAAACGGCAATCCAACTTATTTCATTCAATAGTGGAAGTAGCCTGAGACTACAGTAGTAAATTTAAACGCTAAAACTCATCCAAAGCTTGCAGATATTTCATTTGTTAGACAAAAACCATCCCCAAATTATTCTATCAACTCTATGACACAAACCTGGGTAATTAGAGAAGTTAAGTTCAAGGACAAGTTGCAACTTCAAATGATGAGATATGGGAGAGATCAATCAGGTAATACGAATGTAGTAAATTTATCATGATGCCACAACAAGAAAGTGACACTTATGTACGACTCTAATGATAAATCAAAGAAAGAAAAAGATCAGGAAAAATGAAAGTAAGTAAATCAAATCATGGGACCTGATATCAGTAACATAGAAGTATGTGTGATAGGCAAAGGTGAATGTGAATGACTTTCCATCGGTATTCATATTCCGAATGCGCGATGTCATCATCAAATCTCCCGCTGGTCCCAGAGTAACCCTTAGGCGAAACTCATATCTGCAGATGATTCTTCAATTACTAAATTAATAATAAATATCAGAGTATAGAACACATAGGATATCTTGACAAACAGATCCATGTCGTAAGCATTCTTGTACTAGTTAAAAGAATGAACCCTTACTAACATAACATGTAACTAAGGGTTCTACCTAGTGCAATGTATTAGGAAGAAAAAATAAAATTGGAATCAGGAGTGGGGATGACCATGGGGGAAGCACACGAAGACCAAAATAAACTCCTAAATGGTACATTCAATTGAACTTGTACGCTTTTAATCATCTTTAAGTCATGCACCTGTGTGGCCAGAGCTTCACTTCTTCATTAGGCTGCTTAAGAATTAAATCAACAAAGGCCTTGTAGGTGCTTTGTGTTGGAAAAGGTGGGGGATCATGATCAATACTCCAGAACCTGTTTCTCGCAAATCCATGTTGTTCAAGGGCACCCTGGCTTCCAAACTGCAAATGAAGACATAATCCTCAGAAAAGAAGCTACATAGAAGAAAAAAAAAGACTAGATAAATAAAAGGAAGTGAAACACATACTTGAGGAAAACAAATCGGAATACCTCCACGTATAGCCTTCGGAGGCTTAAAAACAGCCTGTACATAGCACAAACATATGCTTAGAGAAGAAAATATGTATGTATGTATTACCTGGTATGAGAGCATTATTACTGACCCAATGACACATACCGCAATAGACTTTTGAGATTTACTTTATACACTTGCAGATATACAAGAATCTCATACGGCATTTTAGATACAAACTTGTATAGTAATATTGTATTTCCTTGTTTCTGGAAGTTTCAGGATTTTGTGATATTGAATATGAATATGAGTATTTTATTGTCTAGGTTAGAAAAACAAGATGACTGTACAGAGGATGTCCCTTAAAAAACTAAAACCTCAAACATTGCTATTCTGGAAATGTGAAATGGAAAATGAAACAGAGAACCAGATATTGAGCAACTTCTCATTGAATAAATGGCATTCAAGAGAGTATAGTGCACTTCAGTATTTGAGAGCTTGATTAGCAGACAAATCTATTTGTCTCAAACTTTCACCTGGAAATGATATATTGTACTAGACTCACCAAAAAGTTTTAGGCACATACCTAAGAGAAGTAATATGCTTAGAATGTTGGTTCTTAATTATTTTCAACCACACTTTGAAGAATGAGATGCATCAATGAGAGAACATGGTCTCACCAAATATGAACGTGAAAATGCAGGTTTTATCAGTGCAAATTAACCATTAGCAAAAGAGTCTAGAGGAAATAGGCCTCATGTTACTCTTTTTGAATTTATATCCAGAGCAATTATGCTTCTGAAATATCTTCACAAGTTAACCGAGTTATTTCTGTTTAGAACCAGACCGGAGTACAGAAATGCATTTGCAATATGTCGTCCAACTATATTCTTGCGAGCACATGTTTGCCTTGACTGTTACCAATAGAAACTTAATAAATAAACATTTCAAATAGAGTCCATAATCTAACAATATACCAATTATGACATAACCTGGTTGAAGATAAACATAGTCCCAGAGTTCATACTTATGGTAAAATTATTACAACTGGCCCAAGAGACGGCTTTTATGCCATTCAAGTCCTTAAGCTAAACAACAATATTGAGATTTGGTACCTTGCTACTAACAAAAAGCAATTCTTCCCCATGTTCATTCTTCCACGATGTAACTTGACCACCATACAAACACACCTGTTGGAACAAAAGAATAACAATCACAAGTGATTAATCACAGTAGCTTTGTACCGATCATCTAACTTCCCACAGTGAACACTAGTACAAACATTTGGTTGGCTAATGAAAAAGACACAAGTATATCCATATCAAAACAAGGTCTGACTTAACCACCAATCTTCCTTGAAATTGTAAAAGCAAAATTTTCATACAGCAGGGTACAAAATCCATCAAATTTGAATCATCAATAACCAACTAATAACCCATGCAATGCATGTCAACATTTTTCTCCCAAATCAACACAGTAGCCATCAATAATGCAAACGACCCATTTCACAATGCAACCCAATAATAACAAACAGAAAGAACCCATTTCACATTTCTCAATTAGTTCCTCAGATTCAAAATTGGAATCAAAACCAAACCAAATTCCCATAACAAAGCGCAAAGAAAATCATCGAATTAAAGAGAGATACAAAGATGGGATCAAAATAGAAAGACCTCAGCGGAAGAGCCGCGGATCTCTCTGAGGATGACCTTGTCGAGGCCATTGACGCCTTTGCAGTATTCCACATACTTGTTATCCCTTTCTACTGCCATTTTATCTGTCTGCTTGTTTCTGTCTGCCGAATTGGAATGCATTTCGGACAGAATTGGAATTGGATTTATTTCTCAGAGGAATTGGTTTCTGCATAGAACTGGGATTGGGGTCTAAGGAATACGAGGAGAAGATGAATTGAGAACAGCTTTTGCCATTTTGGTTTCATCAAATTACTATGATTTTAATTGCATCCTTATTTATACGTAAATTTATTTCTATGTATTTTAATATAATGTGGGACGTTACGTACTGCATATGCCTATCATTATCATATCCTACGTGTCAAAATCTTAGCAACTTTATAATAATAATAAT
>JAYMTA010005624.1:0-11208 GCA_036897625.1 Pelargonium cotyledonis | reverse complement strand
GAGCAAGAGGGGGGGGAGGGCGGGTTTGTGAGGATTGAATCAGTAAAATTGCCAAAATATTAAGAAAATGCTTGAAGATAACAAATCCTAAAGAGCCCATTTAATGATATTGAGGTTTATATATTGATCTTAGATGAACTCAAAATGCAGACTTTGTTTACCACAATACAAAGGCATACGTAAAATGGTATAAAGAGGGACTAAGCATTATATGATAAATTGAAATTCAACTAGGTAGTGCAAAAAAAGGGGGAAAAAAAGAGAATCAATGAAATCAATCAATCACCTGGTAATATAAGAGTCGTCAGTTGTACCGATTACTATCTCATCACCAGCAACAATATGAGTGGGTACCTGGAAGGTGCAAATTACCAAATAAGAGACTGCTATTTTATAATTGTATAGCAGCATAATATCATATCATGTATATCAGTTTAGTGCCAACTAAGCTCTCTCTCTCTCTCTCTCTCTCTTGCAAGTTTCGTTTTAAACTTTTCTATAACGTATAAATTTGTACTGACTTCAATCCAATAGAGACCATCAACTAAAAGTTATTCTGACTGAAGTTCCAAATATTGGGCAATAGTTACTATTCCAATTTCTGCCAATGTCATCATTTGCTTTCAGCCAACATAATCAAAACCCCTTGTGAATACTATTCCCTTGTCAAGCTATCTAAAAAACAATTGTCCAAGTAAAAATACTAGGATAGCCTGTAGTCAGGTAGTCATTCAAACAAACCTTAATATTCTTCAGGATACAGACTAAGGTAGGTACTTTACACGAGAAGAGTATGTGAAGAGCGAAAACTTACTTGTACTGTGAGGCCATTGTCTAGCAAAACCTTCTTGTACCTGTATTCAATCAAACAATTCCAATGTTACATTGAAAGGAATACAAATGATGATATAACAATTGAAATAGCTTTTAGATGTTTGTTTCACACGATTCTTGAAAATAAACATTCTAAATGACTCGAAAAGGAGAGCGTATTGGCAGTTAAAGAGATGAATATAAAAATATACAAACACAGGAAAATAGAACACAATAACATGGTCAGTATCGACAATAGATGACACCTAAATGAGAAAATTTTCCCAACATTAGCAAAACTTTCCAATTAACACTTTAATGAAACAGACCAAATATTTCATGGCTCCTCATCCATTGTGAAATAAATACTTGGTAAACCCGACATTATCAAACACAATCATATCTTATTATGATGATAGGCTTCTTGGTTCAAGTTTTTGGTTTCATAAAGCAAGATAGGTAATCATAAATGCACTAAGCCGCCACCAAATGATCCGAAATGCGATCCAGCATGTGAACTACCTCATTTGAATTCAGATATTGATGTATGCCAGCTGCCAAGATCAGAGAGATCACAAATGCAATTATCCACAATAAGCATGTATCATTGGGTAACATTATTTATAAGCAAGCTAATATTTATAATAATAGTAAAGTAAATATATATATAAGATGGCAAACATTCATGCACATAGGTGACGCAACCCAGAGAACAACCAATTCAGCAACACACATTGGTAGACACAGTGAGCATTAGCCGATAGAGTAACTGACCTGTGTGTGACTGAATTACCCTTTACATAAGGTTGTGCTTCCTTAACAGTGCAAGTCACTTGCTTTGGAACAGATGCAGACAAAGGCTTTCCATTGAACATATGTACCACAATCCCCTTCATTTCTTCTGTTAATGGAAAAATATCATAAGGTAATATTAAATTTTTGAAAGATAATGTTTAAGCAGTGAATAAACGGAATCCAAAACTGATTTTAAACAAAGCGAATTGATGCTCCCGCTGCACAGGGATCAGCGAGAAACGAACTACATAATATTAATTATTACAATGTAACAGGAACAAAAAGAGGATGCCTCAGGCTAGTGTATTAAGAAAAATTACATATTAAGTCAGCAACATGAAAGATACAGCCAAAATCCTGTTTCTGGTTTGCACTATGTCAGCAACAAGACTAGTATTACTTCACTTTAGAACTTCCAGAAGCCTTAAACGGTTGTTGATGTTGATTTTAGAAATAGATGGTTGCAAGACTTGGTTATCGACGGATAGCACAATTGGTTAGGGCCGACGAGAAGAAGACTACAATGTTGATGTCACTACAATGACAATTAACACCAAGAAGTCATTGAAAGTTCACCAAAAAGATATCGAGGTGTTCCAAAAGCCAAAAAAAAAAAACAAAAATTTAAAAATTTGCCTCATCGTTACCAACCCTTAATTCTACTCTCCACAAGATCTAAACTTGAAAGATTAGACTTGTTGTTAGCATGAAAGCTAAAAAGAAAAGAGAGAAAACTTAAAGTGGTGCTAGCACGAAAGTTGCTCAAGGAAAAAAAAAAGAAAATAAAAAGAAAGAGAAGAAGCTCGAATTTAATATGAAATACTTCCCCTCACACGGAAACACGATATTTTTGTTTTTGGTATGTGTGGGGATACAAAAAAGAAGAATGACTCGGAAAGGAAATAGATTTAAAAAATTTGAGAAATATTGATGAAAGAAAGTGAAATAAAATTTATTGAAAATATTGAAGAAAAGGAAAGAATTTATTGACCGGGCAAGTAGCCAAAGGCTACCACTAGAATTGCGGAAGCTTTAAGAGACTCAAAACATCTGATTGAGAAGCTCTGATACCATGTTAATTTTATTTTATTGATATGAAGAACTTGTAATAACTAGTACAAGAGAGGTCCTTTGTATAGGAGATTTATACTAGAAATAGAAAATAACCTAGACTAGAAAATTAAACTACATTTTAATAAATACAATATATTAGTTAATTTCACTAACACCTTTTCGGCTTTTCTAATTTTCATAAACTTAGAATTGAATGTCCATGTTATTCAAACTCATATTTAGGATAACTTCGGATCAGATATTCGGATAACAAATTTTTTGTTCATCCCTATTACTGGTTTTCTAACAGTGTTGCATTATGATGGGGATGGCGTGAATGCGTGATATTAGCAGAGCTGCAGTGTTGGACTTGAGGTGACAGAAAAAATAGCAGCTCTCATTCGTATCGTGGTAGTAGTGGTGGATAACAGAAACTGAGAAGATATCATTTCTGTATAATGTATAAATTCTTAATCATACATGAGGGTCAGCTATATACAAGATGCCCTGCTGGCCAGAACACATCAAGTAAACCAGAACTTTCAACAATGGGATATATGCTATCTGGATAGAAAACTAATTAGCCTAATTCTAGGGATATACACAATTCCTAAAATATAGCTTCCTATGGATTTAACTTGGCCACAAATCACATTTTCCCAGTGGGGGCTGCGGGCTGCATGGTGGCAGGTTTGATAGTGGAAATGCTGCAGTTACATTGGTTATGAACTATTTGCTAGGTCATATCTATCAATTGCCTATCAAATTTTACACTAGAAGTCATTTTTCCATGTAGCAGCCAAAATTCAAGTCTTCGTAAGTCAACTTTTTGATCCAATAGCTATAGATGCATATTAATTTGATATTTTGCATGCAAGGTAGGTATAAAGAATATATTCATTCTCAACTGTTGTTTTAATGAAATTCTAAATCTTAAAATCTAACATGATGCCTCCGCAAACAAAAAGAGTTTTGAAGCCACCTCTTGAAAGTTTCATTTCATATCACAGCATAGATTACGTCATGAAAGAGTACACAGGAGTATAATATTTAAAAATAAAACTTACAACCTTTTATATATGCAGCAGCCTTGCCAAACAAGTCCTTGTGCACTTCCATTTGCTCAAATGTATTAGGACTGACAGATTCAAAAAATTATTCAGAAAATAAATCCTCAACCACAACTGACCTCTAGAATGAAAGGAAATGGAAGGAATATAACTCACTCCATTAATACTATATTGTCACCATCTCTGTAAAAACATGTGAAATGCTTCTCTTCAACAAAAACCTCTGCAGTAAATCATAAAGGATTAGTCAAGAATCAAGATAAAAATAATAATAATCATTACACTGAACAAGAAGGTAGCTCTCCAGATGACTGTAATGGGTGTGCAAGAAGATATCCTCACTGTCAAACAGTTCTACACATTCATTGTGAACTGAATTTAAACTGTTTGAATGACAAAAAGAAAGCATTATAAAAATTAAACAAGAATGTGACGAGGATGAATAAGAGAGCTGTCATATAGTCAGCTAGGTGGATTGGACGCACAACCAACCAAGAGAATGGAAAAGGACCCAAATTGGCCTAAATAGTCTGGCAAAGCCCCCAATGAATTGAAATTCAACTTCAAAAGTAATCAATCATTCTCAAAAACTGACTAAGGGATTTAAGAAATGAGTCCAAAACTTCGCTTCAAACTGTCCCATCATATATATATATATATAGCGTGTGGGTGGGGGTGGGGGGGCAAAGCCCTCACAAGTTCTAATGCAACTTCAGAAACAATCACAGTTCTGAAAGCCTAAAAAAGGGAGTTGAAGGATTGAGATGAAAATTTCCCAAAAATCGAATGTAAGAAACAAAAAACAAATAGCCCAAAACCCTCCAGCCGGCTAAGTTTCTCCATACCATGAACAGCTTGAAGCTTGCCTTCATTTTACAGATACTAAAGAGATGAACTCACTCAAACTAACAAAAAGAAGAAAAAAAGTTGAAATTGCAAGCAATCGTTAATGCAATAAAGAACTCAGTAGATTGTCCAACACTGAAGAGAACGCTTGACCACCTAATTAGAGGTCAAATTCAGATGCATGAAATTTCAGCAAAAATGACCTAAATTCCAAAAGTTGTGTAACCCAAAAATAAAGCACTTGCAAAGAGGGTGGAATCTAGTGTGCACTGCTAAATTAAAATATTTACTAACTAAAATTACTGGTAGAGAAATTAATCAGTTACGATACATACTTTTAAGAGTCTCATCTGTACGAAACCGCTCATTTACTTTGTTTCCGCTGTCAACATCGCGAAGCTCCACCTATTATGAAAGGCAATTTAAGTTTCCAGTATTTATAGAGAGAGAGAGAGAGAGATGAAAATAACGCAATTAAAAGGCACAAAAATAATTATCAAAACATGAGCCATGTGCGCCAGCGATCAAACAATCAACAATGAAAACTAAAAGTGATGAGTGATGAGTGGTGAGTAAGATGTTAAAGAAAAGAGGAATACAACAAAACTTTCATAAACCAAAAAATAGATATATGAAAGTCAAGAGTAACAAATAACTGCTGTAGAGATACTCAAAATAAATTCCAAGCATTGGAGCAATGAAACAAACAAAAACACAATCCTTTTAAGAACTAAATGATCTCCATAGTTGTTAAAAAAAATTGATCTCCGTAGACTTTCCTGCTTTCTTTGCTTTCTAAGTTACAAATAAATACTCTCAATAATTATTCAACTTGGATTAAGTTCCAGCATCAATGGCAAGTAGCTAACATATATCAACCTAATATCAAAAGTATGAAGAACTACAATTCAACGCTAGGATAAAAAATTCCTAATAAACTCCCTGTATACCAAATAGTCCAATACAATTAGAAATAGCATAGACTTTCATTTACCAACCAACTCATAACAAATGAATGTGCAAACAAAACAAAAGCATGAACTTACATTTCCGCTTTACTCCCTCCGTCCCAAATAAGTGTTTTGTTTCTTAACTGATTAACACTAAGGTAGCGTTTGGATTAAATAGATTATGGGAATGAGGAAGCTAGTGTATGGAAGGAAAGTATAACACTACCTCACCTATTCTTAAAAAACATCAAAAATTGAATAGAATGCACACATTTTGGAACCGATAGACCTCTTAATGATTAATGACTTAGCATCAATAAGTGATGAGTCAAAAAAAGGTTAGCAACAAACCTGTATCAACGCACCTCCTCTTCCTTGCTGTGTATGGTCTGCTTTTACAACCTGAGCCAAGTAACATATGTAAAAAACTCAATTCATTACCCTTTTCTTTTCTTCCTGCTACCATAGGATGGGGATGAACTCAAATGAGTAATTACCTCAAAGATTCTTCCTGAAGCAAATAATTCCCCAGTAAACACAAATTCAAGAAATATTTCCATTAGTGTCAACACAAAATTATTCATACACTAAAATAAAATAGTTATTATATTTGGCTATCCGCCAGGGGATAAAAATAAAAATAAAAATAAATAAATAAATAAAACCTTTTCTTTCAATGATGTTCCCAGGCCTTACCTGCACCATAAAATTATATAGAAAAAAATCATCACTCTCATAACACAACAGCCATAAACATAACAAATAACCACAATTATTTTGCGCGAAAATGAACTTTATTCAAACGTTAAAGCTTTGATCACGAAATACAGGTATTTCTGCAATTCACAATTCCAATCTTCAATCAGTTCTGGAAATGAATATTACATCAGAGCCCTGGACTTTCATGCCGCGGTGCGGAGTGAGGGCCCATGGTGAAGCGAGCAAATTGCGGGACAAAAGCGTATTGTTGTTTGTTCGATGGCAATTGGATAGAGAAGACGAGGTCAGAGAGGCTAGGGCTCTTAACGGTGCAGAAGACGAGGAAGCGTCGGAGAAAGCGCGAAATAGCTTAGAGCTGGACCGAAGAGACTGCATTTTCGTAAATCGGCGAGGATGGTTGATTTTGGGATCGATCGATCGATCGATCTAATGTGAGCTCTGCAATTGATTCTTGTGAAGTGAAGTGACCATGTTCTGGAAGTTACTGCCTGCCAAAATACTGTTAGGAAATAAAACGACTTCGTTTGTCGAAACAAAATACTAACCGGTAACTTGGAGTGTGAAATTGCCAAACTTTACTGGTAAAATTTCAATTTAGTTCTCGAACTTTTTTCTACATATCTGTTTTAATTTATAATTGTCTATGAACTTTCAAATATGAACACAAGATGATTTTTGCAGTTAGTTTTCGTTAAATGATTTGACGTGAAATTTAAAATATATTAAATAATTATTTTGTTGGTGTGACGGTCCAGTTGTATCAAAATAACTAACGTGAACATCATTGTAATGTTGAGCGCGTATATCTCTCGCAAGGTGGCTTATGGTTGTGTGCTCGATGAAATCTTTGTTGAGGAGTCTAATTTGAGGTGAATTTAGTGACAAATCATTTGGAACGATTTCTAAAGGCTTCGGGAATGTAGGGAAGGTCTTTGGGGAAGCCACAAAGGTGCATGAGCCTCGTGAATGCGACTTTGCACACTGTAAAGTCTAAATTCCATGACATGAGAAGCAAGATTGTGACCTTGTAAGATAGCCTTCCACGGAGCGCGTTGATGAGGTTTTTATTAAAGTTTTTTAGATGATGTTCGGGGAAACGAGAAGCAGATTTTGGGGAGCCTTCGGGGCTCCAAAGAATATTTTGGACCTTCGGGACTCTAGGGATTCGTGGACGTACTCTAAGGGATCTTTCGGGGATTCAAATGATCAACTTTTTGTCTTCTCATACTTCGGATGTGTTTGTTGACCTATGAATTTGGAAATGGACTTATGGTCTTGGGCGTACTTCTTTGGTTGCATTCGGGCTTCAGGTGTCGTTACGTGATTTGTCGCAGACTGTCATACTCATATGATTTGAATTATTTGATTCTTTATCTCTATCGTGTCATCAAGTCAAATGATTGCGACATAAAATGTTGTATCATTTGGGTGCACCTTGTAATAACACGATCTCATCAATAGCCCCCAAAGATATCGCTCTACTAGTTCAGAGGGACAAATCTTTTCTTGATAACTCACCACCCGTCTTCATACCTTGTAGTGTGTCTAATGACAATTGTTACATATGTCATTTGACTATTTCAAAACTCACGAATCATCATGTCAGGGATGCCTATGGTGATCTTAAATTTAAGAATCAACACATTTCACCACACATGTAGGAGAATCACTTATGACAACTAAGCAATATCTCATGAAAGACTTTCATGTGGATCCGTCTAATGTTATAGGTCATTAACCACTACCTACATTGTTGAGTGACATCCGAATGTCTTATGACAATATTTTGTCTTCAAACAACAATATACTAGTATAAATTGTATCACCAATGACCATACCATGATGATACTCAACTAGTGACACAATGATAAATGGGTCAATTTTAGTAAATTACATTCTTAAATCACATAAGATGTGTACCATAATAATGTCGATGTCTTTTATTAATAGTTGAACGTCATAAGAATTTTTCCTAACAACAATCATTCAAGATTGGTTACTATGGCATTTCCTTACACTCCAGGAATGTGTTCAATAGGTGCCTTACAATGCTTTTTTTGCTGTATGCATTAATTAAAATATGGAGATTAAATTACTTAATATTAATGTCTAGAATAAATATGTAAACAACCAAATAGAAACTCACGAGCAGCATTGGGAGGAGAAGAATTATTGGTTTATGATTGTTTGAGCCTTTTTCGGTCGGAGACTCAAACACGTGAGAAATGTGAGGGAGTGAGTAGACTTGCTGAGATTCCGGTGCCTGCAAGGAGTAGGAGGCCACCTGAGAACTGAACTTCCGATGAGGATGGCTTCGAGATCTTGGATCTACAAAACAGACACCACAGAACAATGCAACCGGGGTTGGGGGTTCGGTTCACCGCCTTCGGTGCGAGAATCAGTGATCTGGTATGAATGAGGGAGATAAATGAAATAGAGAATTTAGAGACAGAGTTTCAGTGCAGAGAAAACTGGGATCCGGAATCCTCCCCCCTTCTTACCGGAAAGGGGGGTATTTATAGGCTTACAGTGACTTGGGGTGCACGTTTCAGCTATCTTGAACAACTGGTGATGAGCTGTTCCAGTTCACGTACAGCTGTCACGGAAGTCAAGTCCTGGGGACTTTACTTTAAGGGACTTTACTTTAGGGGACTTGACTAGTGAGGACTGGTCCTAGAGACATGACCAGTGGGGACATGTCTAGGAGGCGGTGTCTTTCTCTTTGGGGAGTTTTCTGCGTTTGAGGAGTTGCATGTTTGGCGAAGTTCTGATGATGTCATAATAGTGCCACGTGTTGGCCTCTGATAGGCTACGAGTATTTGAGAATTTTTTTGCACCCCCTACTTCAAGTAACAGTGATTTATCGGTGTTGCTCAGAGTAGCCTAAGCCTTTCTTGATGGAGACGTTCCCGAGGAGTTGTCACTCCTTAGTTGGTGAAGTTTCTACTCTTGATTCGGAGGACTTGCCAAGGCTGAGGGATATCCTCTCCTGAGCCTGCTCTTAGGACTTCCTTTGCATGTAGTCATGTACTTCACAGAGATGCTGTGAGCTTCCATGTTCCCCATGCTTATGCGCTATATAGAGATGCCATGAGCCCTCACGTCCCATGCAGTTATGTGTTCCGTAAAGGCGCCATAAGCCACCGCGTCGCGTGTGGTTATGTGCTCCGTAGAGGCACCATAAACCGACACGCCCTGTGTGGTTATGTGCTCCGTAGAGGCGCCGTGAGCCGACATGCCCTGTGTGGTTTTGTGCTCCGGAGAGATGTAATGAGCCGACACATTCAGTGTGGTTATGTGCTCCGTACAGGTGCCATAGGCTGACACATTCGGTGTGTTTATGTGCTCCGTAGATGCTCCATAAGCCGACACTTTCTGTGGGGTTATGTGCTTCGTAGAGACGCCATAAGCCACCACGTTCTGTGTGGTCACGTCTTCCAAAGAGGCGCTACAAGCCACCAAATCTGTGTGATCACGAACTTCGAAGAGATGTCATGAGTCGACACGTTTGGGACTCTAAGCATTGTGTAAGTGCGCTCCTCAATCTCCAAACTTTGGTTGCATCAATGTTGCTTCTGAGATCTGGATTTTGCCCTACCTCTTCTCGATCTGTATCTAGATCTGTGATCGGAGGTTGACCTGCAGTCCCGCTCGGATTCGATGATCGGATCTCCTGAGATCTAGATCTAGGAACTCGATTTGTATCTCACCTTCTTCCAGTAAGAATTCCTCCAACAGGAATTCCTGCATGAATCTCTGGATTTTTATCAGATCTAGGCAGATTTGGAACATCTAAAAGATCTCGACAATCTACTCTGATTGGGAATGCGACTTTCAAACGTTTCCCACAATGGAACCAACTGTTTGAGCCTTTTTTGGATGGAGACTCGAACATGTGAGAAATGTGAGGGAGCGAGTAGACTTGCTGAGATTTCGGTGCCGGCGAGGGGTAGGTGGCCACCTGAGAACTACACTTCCGACGAGAATGGCTCTGAGATCCTGGATCTACAAAACAGACACCACAGAATGATGGAACCGGGGTTGGGGTTTCGGTTCACCGCCTCTAGTGTGAGAATCAGTGAACTGGTCTGAAGGAAAGGAATGAAACAGAGAATTTAGAGACAGAGTTTCAATATGTAGAGTTGGGATCCCATCTCTTACCACGAATGGGGTATTTATAGGCTTACAATGACTTGGAGCGCACGTTCTAGCTGGCGTGTGTAGCGGTTAAGTGAGGTTTTCCAGCTCATGTCTGACTATCGCGGAGAGCCGTGATTAGTCCTCTGCTAGTTTTGATGTTCGGGGGAGTTGTGTGAATTTAAATTCATTTCCCGCTCAAACATAGGATGCCTGATATCGGTTCTACAAGCGAGGACTTGGTCAACGTGCCTCTCGCGTGACTGTTTTAATGAGCTTGGAAGTAACTCCCCAAGGGACAGATCCTCGCTACACTCTGGAAGTATCGGGGAGTTTTGGGAGCTGTCTGGTTAGCATAATCTTAGCGTTGTCTTACCGGAGGCATTGCCTGAGTCTTACTGAGGTGTCAATCGTGCCACGTTTCAGCCTCTGATAGGCTACTGGTACTTGAGAATTATTGGGCATAAATAGTTGTCCCCATACTCCGAGTGACAGTGATTTATTGGTGTTGCTTGGCGTATACTCAGGTTGTACCTTCTGAGGACACTTCTGAAAAATCCTTCCTCGTTGAGTATAGGAATAGCCTGTTTCTTTCTGAGGACTTTTTGGCGAATCTGATGACGTTTATGATAAATGCTAGCGAGATTCTTTAGCGTACTGTGGACGTCTTTAATCCCACGTGTTTCGCACGAGCGTGTGTTTGTGTTTATCTGCTGAGGCGAGTTGCTGCTAACCGCCTGACGCATGGCGTAATCCCAGCGCGTCACTTTTTTTTTTGTTTATATCTTGATCGTCGGATATCCTCAATCTCTGTTTCTTCCTGA
>JAYMTA010005623.1:0-11209 GCA_036897625.1 Pelargonium cotyledonis | reverse complement strand
GAAGATCTATAATAAAATATGTACAAGATATTAACATTTGTAATAAATTTATTAAACTATTGAAACTAGTCCATTTTCAACCCTAAATATTTTTATTAAAAAAATATAAAATACATGTAAAAATCTATACATAAAAAATAATTTTTCAAAATTTATTTTAATATTGTATTACAATTTAGTAATATAGTTCTAGCTTTTTAATTAGTTGATGTGTGGTCATCAAAAGAGAACATGTGGAGTCACTATTCTTTTTATCTAATGAGAGAGCAATAAAATGTGATCAAATAACAATAATTTATTTATTTTAGTAGGGTCACTTGACCCCATATCAATACATGTGGCTCCGCCCATGGTTCTTGTCTGCCTAAAGAAATTTCAATTTGCGTATTCACAAATTCTATACATACAAATTTTGTGAAAACTATTGAAAACGACCATTTTGTCAAATTGACTTTTTCTTTCAAAATGATAACATAACATTTGGTTTGTGTATAGGAAACTAATTATTATTGTATATATCAAATTCTTTAGGTTTTGACCTTATGGTTATGTATGCGAGATTTGTAAGTACTTGTGAGATGTTGTTAGACATTCTCACCCAAAATCAAACTAAAAAAAGACTTTCTGTGGCACTTATAAACCAGGCACTCATATTGATTCCTTCCTACAACCGACATGAAATAACCAATCAACATGAATTTGATTTTTTATTTGAGTTAGCAATAAAAATCAGCCAAACTTGACTCTCAAAGCCACAACATGCATGCCGGTGCGCGCAGCTTACATATGATAAATTTCTTCTTGAGCAAGTCATTGATATTGTAAAGTGAAATTCACAACTGTAGAATAGTTCAAATGTTTTGATAAATATATGGTTGCTACAAAAACAGTGCTACATGCATATACTGAAATAAATGATAAAATCAGCAAGATATTACTAACATGCCACAATCGATCTAAAATACAGCCCCTCCACACAAAAAATAGACACTTCTGCTGATGAACTCTCAAGCTGGATCTTGAATCATATCGATCCCAAACTATTTCTTGCATCACAAGGAATACGGCGACAAGCCAACAGTACGTACAATAACAGTGAAGGCAAGCAAAGCAAATAACGTAAAATACATAGACGCGTACAGTTTATAGACCCGAAACTTATCCACCGGTCTTGCATCCATTTCAATATTATCTGACAGTCCTAATTGGATCCGGCGGCGAATCATTTCTAGCTGGAGTCATGCTCAATTTGAGCCCGAACGTACGTAGCTGTAAATAGTGGGCGTAAACGACATCCCGATCGAAGAGGACGGATGGCAGGAGCGAGAGACAAAAAGGTATCCACCAAATATGGCAAGAGACATTGGAGACTGATAGTAAAATGATTCCTTGGAAAAACAAGTAATTAAGAGACGGTTTGGTGCAAGACTTTGGTTCCGTAAAAATGGACCATCTCCTCCTGTTTATGGTATATAAATTTCAAATCTCTATAGTTATTATTCAATTCTTGCAGAGAAAGTCATTAATATTGGTGGTGGACTAAACCAAATTGATATTGCAATTGTTTAGTTTTGTGTTGGTGTTGGATGTGACAAAAAACGAGTGGCGTGACGGCAGATTTGGAGGTTTCTTGATCATCTTCTTGCGTGTTCGTATTCACTAGCTCATTGATTCGCAAATATTATATTGCTTTGCCGATTTTTTCTTTCTTTTGACCAATAAATTATTTTAGGTTGCGTTTGGATTAGAATTTTGATGAGAATGGAAATTATTCACATTCCAATTCTCATTCACATATAATGTTGTTTATATTAATGGATAAAATGTACGTATATCAGTTGACTGATATAATTTTATATCAGTTGCAACTTAAATGAGGTGTCATCACCTTACTAGTTTAACTGATATAAATTTATATCAGTCAACTAATATACATTATACCTTTAAAGTTTGGAAATGAGAATCATTTTATTCTAATTGTTATTATTTTGTTAATAAAAGTAAAAATAAATATATAATCATTTTCTTCTAATTCTCTTGAGTTTTTAAGGACTTTTTTGAGTTTTGTTACAACAATAACGCACATGTATGTACAAGAGGTAAAAAGCAACTCCAACTATTCTTTTTATGCAAAAGTGGAACTTTCATTCATTCGAACCAATACTCAAGGCTTAAATTACTACCGGGGGACATTCGGAGAAATCCAAAAATATTGATCAAACACAAAACTAGTAGCCCTAAATATCTCATGAGCTACTACACTCGCAGTCTCATACACAAAAGAGAAAATAATTTCTTCAAAACCTAAAACCTAAAACGAAACAACATCATTAATAATCAAACCACGCAACTACGCATTTCGGATTCTATTGATCTCGATATCTGAAATAACCCGCTTCGCATCACTCTCACTACTAATTCATTTTTAATTTTCATTAATATTAAAAAATATATAATTATTTGAAGACGGTGGAGCATTTAGTAATCTGTCTATTGGACTATAACCAAACAATTGAGATTGGGTCTGGACCCATCCAATGTGAACATATTGAAATTGTAATATGAAAGCCCATTAGGGCCCAACAACACTCAGGTCCACTTAAATATAGATTTGAATTCCTCTTAATCTAACGCCGACATAAAGAAGTGGGACCCACTCTGCGTATATTTCAAATGGACAAATAAAGCAACCTTATCTGTTGTCGGTGAGCAACCGACTTACACTTGCTATAAAATGCGGTTTTGCCTCAGAAAAGATACATGCATATATGGAATGGTAAGATTGCGATATCGGCTTTCCAAAACAAATGAAGGTCCAAATTATCTTACACTTCTTTGAACAAAACAATGACGGAGTATCTGTGAAATCAAAAAGGTTGGTTTTTATTTTTTTCTCTTAAAATTTGTATTTGCTATTTGTATTTGTTTAGTTATATCGGATTAAATGTTTACATTTTATGCGTTAACACGATTTTTAGTGTTTTGTTTAACCGGAATCTTTGTGGATTATTTTCATTCAATTGGATGTAGCAAAATTTCAAGAATAGTGTCAGAATTTGTTGATACATCATAATAGCACATCAGATATATCGTCTATGGGTACATGTAGCACCGGACAAAATGTCGTGTTTCATGTTTATTTTTTTCACAACAAATATAGCCAAATAAAGTCGATTTAGTTTTTTTATTGTCAAAATATCATAAAATTGTGTAAGTTTTAGTTGTGAATAATAGAAAAATGAAACAGTACGATGATTTGGCATGTATATGTAAATTTTGTATTTAAATTGACATCATCAGGGTAAAAAATGTTGGGGTAACACCTGAAAGGCTGAAAATCAACTACAACTAGTGAGTAAATTTAATTAATAAAAAAATATTTTACGAACTATGCAAAACTCTAGTTAAAGTGATAAACACACGAGTAGACAATCAAAACTTTTTGAAGAAAGCACGTGAGAATCACTGATTTACAACCAATGATAAAACTCTAATTAGAGAGCTAAACACACGTATAAAAAAATTATTGGTGCAGGAAAGACAAAATCAATTAACTCAATTATATTTGTACTAAGATGAAACTTTACAAAGAAAGCACATGAGAATATTAGGAAGAAAAAAAAAAGGACTTATTAACTTATCTTAGAAATTTACGAAAATAAAGATATACACTCATTCGAATACAGAGTATATCATTGTACTGAAAAATATTCTCACAATTCCTAAAAGATTGTTCCCTTGCTATTCTTCTAACAAACACAAGAGGTTCCAACTAATTTTTGAAAATAGTGTTAATATATATAGATAATTTAAAACTCCAACAAAAAAAGTAAAAAGTTGTTCTGAAATACACTCAGCTCTCAGGAGATTAGAAGCTGAACCTGAGGGAAGCAAAATTATAAAGAGAGAAACAATATTTTCTCACAAAGTCGTTATCCATAATTATATAAATAAAGGAGTTTAAACATAAAGGCAGTCCTAAAAGACGTCAAGTCATAGTCATCAACAAGTGCATGATGATTAATCCAAGTGCAATATCAGATACTAAAACAAGCAAATCAAACCATACCAACAGTAGCTGCATGCAATATCAAGAACTTAAGCTAAGTAATAAACCAACACGATACGGTTCTGAGAGTCTTCTTTATCTTTAGTTCTGAAGCCATACATGCATATTAGTAGCTTCCTGCACAGACGAACATAATGGAAAATTAATCTTCGACATTTAGAAACCAAAGACCGATGAAACTGTATATATGCATGCAACTAAAATTCTCTGTTGAGGCATGTGTTAATTTGGGTCTTCCAAATAATGTTGAGGCTCTATTTATTAGAAAAGATGGGGAAAGAAAAGCAGGATATATGAAACAGAAAAAGGTTCAATTATGTATCCTTTTCAAACAAAGATCTGTCTGGTAGGAGTAGTTTTTATTCAAATTAAGAGCAAACAACAAAAGGTTCATAAGATAGAAAACAAACTTTACATATGAACAAAAAATATCGTAACACAGACACTGGAAATTGAAGTCTAACCATACTATGTACAAACACATGCATTTATAAGAATAATATCATTTGCATGTTCAACCATATGACAATGAAACTTTGCACCAAGTTAGAAGAGCAACTTTGGAAGATATATTAAATATTGAAGTTCAAGAAGTTTTCATATATAATAGAGCGATCAGCCGATCAGTCTACAAGGGGTTTTGAGTATTATGATTGAAGAAAGCCTTGTAATACCTAAAACAAATACCACAAGCCTATTTTATAGTGGATTCAACAAGCACTTTATTTATGTAGGATTCTAGGAGTGCCAACTCTTTTAATCAAACATCAAAGTACGTTTTTAGAATTCCATAATCTGTTTCTCTCGACATTATAGGTTAACATAGAAAACAATAAGAAGAAAATTCAAGAATTTAAGCAAAAAAACTGATGAAAATGTCATCTCATGCATACGTTATCGGTTAACACCACACCTATACATGCTCTTGGCCTTGATTTGAAATTTGAGATTTGAAATATTGTATTTGAGATAAATACAAATATAATGTTTGAGACAAGGCAAGAGTAGTCAATTGAAATCCTATGTTGTAGGCATATGTTTTAAATCCTATGGTATTCCAGTTCAATTGAGGATTTCAAATCAAATTTAAAAATTCAAACGAACCATGTATACATGATTGTAAGATCCTACTAACCACTCAACTAGTTACTAATAACGAATGAATAAAGAATGGATAAAAAAAAGTTGACATGTCATTCTCTAGACATTTAATTGAAAATTTACTCTATCTCACTGCCACACCACCATTGATCAAGTGTTCCATAAGTCTGCTCTTTAAGATTCATGCAAAGTTCAAGCTAGATACACAATAAAACAAGCAGCAAAATGATTCTAAGACCTTTGTTTGGAACCATCCAGTGTGACTTTTGGTGTAAACTTGCTTAATATCAAGTGCTAATGTGCTATACATTGATAGCAATTGGACTGATAAATGGATGATATGAAAAATAATTTAGACTATGGGCATCCAATAATTCTTGAAGTTATTACAGTGTTATCGATAGTTAACTAAAGCTCATCATGTGGAAGCAACTGAATTAGCATGACAAGCAATATTTTGCTGGAGAATTTTCAATGACATGAGTAAAATAGAGTGCTGCAATATTTTGCAAGAATGTGTTTACTATACATGGCCAGGTATAGCATTGACAAAAACTAGTTGAACGGAACACTGGCATCAAGCATCACTTTTTATGTGAAACATCTAATAGAAGACAAATTGAATCATAGTACTTCCCAAAACAAAAAATATATATTGCTGACATATTTACAAAGCATTTTCAAGACAAAAGTACAAGTTACAACATGATATGCTTGAAATGTTCAAAAACATATAAAAGATGTTAAAATAACACCCACTCATGTCTCACAATGAGTGTTCCCTTTCTCTATAATTTTTTTGTTTCAGATGATTGTCATCTTTTCTTTTAAGTATTTTTTTTTTCCTGAAAGCTTCTTTTTAGGTATGTTAGGTGTAAACAAATTATCAATAATATATTAAAGATTAGTTAGCATGTGGATGCATCAAAAACAATGTACACTAGCAAGTATAATAAATAGTAGTAGTCATTTGTTCAATTTGAGAAGCACAATCAAGCAATTTAGACTTGGTGAGCTCCTAAAACTAACTATATATCCTTGTTGGCAATTCATGCAAAACTAATTAACAAAAGAGGAAGTGCAAATTGGGGCAATTTTTTTGAAACTCTCATTTTGAGATGTTGAGAGTACTCTGTACAAAAAACTACCACTTACATCTATGATGCCTCAGCCTCACCATAAACTAACAAGTTGAAAACAAGAAATGTATGCATGGATTGAGCATATGTGGATTATAATTGTATATGAAAGAACTTCATTACAGCAAGAGGAATCTGTTGAGAGCATAAAAGAATAAAGGGAGAGTTTAGCTGCACAAACATTATTCCACAATAAATGAACAAATGTCAAGTGTCAGCAGGGAATGCTTGATTGGAATTATGAACTAATGATATTTATCAAGTCTAGGATCATTAATTTAACATTTGGTCTTTCTGCACTTAGTGTTTCCAGTAGCAAAAAGTAGTAATATATAGGTGTCATTCTATGTACATTAGTTCCCAAAATAACATAAAGTTGACAATTATTGGTCGAAATAGTCCCTCTGGAGACTTCCCGGGCCGTTTACCACAAAGAAAGAAACAAGTTAAGCAACTACATGACTTCATTTTTCCACAATATAACTAACTAAAATCTTGGAAGATAATGATATGATGAAAATATGGCTCTTAAACTATTTTCTCTGCCAAACAATGCTAATTGTTTACCATACACTACAAACCCTAACAATACACTACAAACCCTAACAAAAAGTCATGATCCAGACTTAACTATATACCAACTAACCAAACAAACGGTATTTGAAAACAATGATAAAAAGTAAAATGGGACATAGAAAAATGAAGATTCGCTTGTATTTGTATATAATGCATTTAGAGGTCGGAATTACCTAGCAATAAGCCTCAAATCTAGCCAGAGAATAAATCCTTCATCCATCGCACCATTCTGAAGTAAACAATAGCAGAGAAAGCTTTAGAACAAGCAGAAATGAATGCCGGTTACAGCTTGTAGCTAAAGAGCAATTAAGTAGTGATGGACATGAATTAGATACCTCAGGCGCTGAATGAATCCTCCAGTCTCGTAAGCAAGAGCAACCTTACCACTCTCTATATTGTAAGATATTTTGATCACAGAATGATCAAACACTTGGATTGGCCAAACATTTTCTCGCAAACTCCAACCGTCATCCCTGTCCGCAGGATATATTTCGTACAAGATCTCCATAAGGGGGTTGCTTGAGACCATCCCATCCCTGTAATAAAGATCAATGTGTTTTCCAGCACCAATCATTTTGGTTTTCCGAGTGGCATTATATTGATCCTTAGTTACAAACACCATTTTGACACTTGCCCCGTTGTAGATCCTAGTAGTTTTATCTGCCATCTGCTTTTATATATGAACAAATAAATTAATAGGAGTATGCTATCAAACAATACTATAAACTGTTAATTTTTTGTATCAGAATTAATATTGTAATGAATCTGGTGTATATTATTCACTAATGTGTTTGCATATTAATATATACAATATGAAATCCTAAACAATTAAAATAGCTAGAAACTAAGCTATCTGCATATAATACAGTTAGTTTAGTACTAAAAAAAGAGTATTTGGTACAATCAGTTGAGTTGATTCAAATATCTAAGGCAAGATAATTAATCAATTCTTATATCTTTTGTGCAATCTCTTCTTTGAGGATAGCAACCATTTGCTTCTCAAGTACCGATCTTACTTTTGTGGAATGTTCCTTTCATAATTCCTGATTCCGTGGAGAAGCTCCTGCTACAATGACCAACAGTGCTTAGTTCCAAGAGAACTTGGAAATTCAGTCTGGCTTATATATGCTACTTAACTCTTTGGCAACTTTGGTTGGCTAAGAACAATAACACCGAGACTGAAGATGATTCAATAATACTATCTAAAATCAAGTTTCTCACTTTTTCCTTTCCTTAATCTCCTCACCTCACCATGTCAATGTGGATTGGAGCTTTATCTTTTGGTAGACTAATTAATCCACTCACCGTGTAAGTGGAATTAGAGAATGGTTCCTAGTCACAAATTGGTCATAAATTATTTCTAGTCACATATCCAGTTTTGTCTCACATGCTGCATCCTCTGGTTCTGGATGCAAAGGGGACGCCTCTCTGTTTCTCTTTGGGGGCTTGCTTGGATCTTAGCTATGGGTAAGGTGGACAACATTCTCCTCTATAGACACACTAATCTGCAATCCATCTTTGTAGTTTTAATTAGCTATATATATATGGCTGTTTTCCTAGCTCTAATTTGCAGAGCAATAATCATATTGTTTCACATTTGTTAGCTTAGAGTTTCTTTGTATGACCGGACTTTGTCTTACCTTTATTTCTATCTCAGAAAAAAAAAACTGTCCTCTATCTTTATTGTTATTACATAATCAAATCATCTTCCAAAGCTGGTGTCGGCCTCATAAATTTGTGGCAAAATTCTTAGGATCTTTTATAAATACCCTCCTCTTTTGCCACATCCTATCCATTGGAATTTTATTTGTGATGTATTATCGTATCTTCTAGTACTCTCATCATCCCAAAATAGTTGTCTACTTTCTATTTTGATTATTTAATTATACCCGAATTATCATATCTTTAAGATTCGTTGGATAGAGCTCGTTGAGTAATTTGTTAAACAAGAGTTCAGATAGGTATAAAAGTCTAACTCAAAGTAACTCATCCTTAATCTTCACAAAAAATGTAAAGTGGACAATTGCTTGGAGACTCATAAGTCCTTAACCTTGGTTAGGTGCATTTGACCAAATTAATCATCTTCTGTGTGTGGTTTACGTTCATTTATTGGTAATTATAAAGTATTTGACCTCCCCTATCTTATTTATACACTGAAGTATCTTTGGAACCCAATTAATTCAGTCATGCCACTGTTAATCATATATCTAACAGTGATTCCTATTTGAACCAATTAGCAAAATAGCAACAGCAACCCAAGTGTGTCTTTCTCTCCTTCCAGTCTTGCTAAAATACGACTTCAATCACAAATATGTTAACTAATTCTTCACCTTCTCACATAAACTAAGTAAGGTTCTACAAACAAAACAAACCAGTACGTATATCTTATAGATAAAGAAATAAATATGAAATCTGATCTGACCAGCAGATCAACATATGGACATCTTGCAGAAAAATCTGAAGCCATTGAAGCTCAGGTGGATGATCACCTGACCTGGCACCTTCACGTTTCCACACCGTACCGTGCGTACGTGGTGTGCTCAAAATAGATGTAATGCAACAAATTAACAAAATTGAAGAAGATGAAGATGATATATCCATAGTTATTGGAAAGCTGAACTTACATTTTGATGTGCGCTCGATGGAGAGGGAGAGAGAGAGTTCCGAAATCGTTAGTGGTGGCCGGAGCTATAGCGAGCAACACAGAAGAGCAGTTTCGGCGGTTTCGGCAGGTTGGCGTGGGCTACGACGGGATGATCATCATATATATATATATATGTCACAGGGCTCACCGGCAGCTGTAAGTTTCCTAAGATACAATCCTTGAAATGTTGGCTTATCTGGTCAACATATAATCGGTTGCCAGTTATTTCCGTATTGAAATCGTGTCATACGAAGGAGGCGAAACTGAAACGAAGTGGGTGGTGTGATGGCACTTCTCTTCATGGTGATGGTTTGTTCCACTTCTACCCTCGTTGGCGTTGAGTTTTACGAATACAAAACGGTACCGTACAGCAGTAAGTACCTTTTAGATGGGCCTTCAATCCGTTGGGCTCTAACAACTTTGGCCCATTCCAAGTGTTGTCTGACTGTCCCTCTTTCTCGGACTTGTCTCATTTCAATGGGTTTCACCATTGCCCTAATTTTAACTTCTCCGCAACATCTGAAATCTGATAAAGCTGAGATTAAAAAAGATGAATACGATGGAATCAAAGATGAAGAAAGCGAAATTGTAAGAAAAGAATTTGCAGAGTAAATTGGAGAGGGAATGAAAACCTGAAGGAGCCATTAATGGAAGATAAGCAACTGCATCATCGATCTCTTCTTCTTCTTCTTAGGTCGACGCTGCAACTTCATGGTTGTTCACAGAAATGAAACCAATCAGGCCATTAAGAGTGGAGAGGAGAAGAGAAGAAGATGTAGATCTAGGATTTTGAAGGTCGTAGTACAAATGAATGAGTGAACAGATACATTGGGCTGGGAGTGGATGGTGTTTTTGAAGAGAGACATGACTTAATGAATTGCATTGCATTGGGGACCTCGAATATGGGGACCAACCACCATTATTCATCATACAATATTATTATTTTGCTCCAAAGACATTGCTATTGCTATTATTGGTGGGTTCCCACTGATTCAAAATCTACCCTGAAACATAGATAAGTAAACTTGTAGTTGTTTGTGGGAGAAAGTACTGTAGGGGTATGAAGTATCTCATTTATTTCGTTCGGGTCCTCAAACTATAACTTGTTCCGCTAGAGTTATAATTCACTTGTTTTTTTTGGGATAACCATTTTTTTGGTACTTAGACTTTCAAAAAATATCCAATTTGGTACCCAAACTTTTATTTCTTTCAATCTAGTATTCAGACTTTTATTTCGCACCCAATTTAGTACCCACCGTCAGATTCCGTCAATTAAACCGTGAAATGGCGACGTGGCATGATGACGTGTAAAAAATTGAATGAGACGTCACCATTTCACAGTTTAATTGACGGAATCTGACGGTGAGTACTAAATTGAGTGCGAAATAAAAGTCTAAGTACTAAATTGGGAGAAATAAAAGTTTGAATACCAAATTGAATATTTTTTCAAAGTTTGGGTATCAAAAAAATGGTTATCCTTTTTTCTTTTCTCTCGCGAAAAGACATTCCGTCAAATAACTAACGGAATCCGTTAAAATTGACTAACATCATTAAAATTTAATTGAAAAACATTTTACTAAATTCTACCCTTTATATATTTCACTTTGTTTACTTTTGCCATATTCTCTCTCTCTCTCTCTCTCTCTCCTGTATAGTCTACCGACTAATTCACCGCACTCT
>JAYMTA010005622.1:0-11209 GCA_036897625.1 Pelargonium cotyledonis | reverse complement strand
TGTCTAGCATGAAACAGATTGTGGACTTTTCAGAATTCGCTTCCAGCTTCAGCGAAGATGCTCTGGAAAAGTTGCACTATCTCCACGCAGCCTTAACTGAAACTCTCAGACTATATCCTTCCGTTCCAGTGGTAATGAACATTGCATACTTATCATATCATGGTTCTTAATATGATTTGAAGTCATTTATCCATTTTGAAGTGTTTCTGGTTGAGTTACTCTGATTACAGGATGCAAAAATATGCTTTTCTGACGATACTCTACCGGATGGGTTCAGTGTGAGAAAGGGGGATTTGGTGGCTTACACACCTTATGCAATGGGCAGGATGAAATTTATATGGGGTGATGATGCAGTGGAATTCAAGCCAGAGAGATGGCTCGATAAGGATGGTAGATTCCAGCAAGAAAGCCCCTTTAAGTTTACCGCCTTTCAGGTTAGTGATCAACTAACGTTTCATGCTTAAAGCACAATATTCAGTTAAAGACTCTAAACTGGGGTTTGAACTATGTAATTAACAGGTCGGTCCACGAATATGCCTGGGAAAGGAATTCGCTTATAGACAGATGAAGATCTTCTCTGCTGTCTTGTTAGGCAGCTTCAAATTCAAACTGAGCTATGAAAATGAAGCTGTCAACTACAGGACAATGATTAACCTTCACATTGATGGAGGACTCCATGTTCGCGCCTTCCACAGGCATGGGTGTTGATTGGGTATTCAACATTGTGTATCATATGTTGGTAAGTAGAAACACTATTCTTGGCTTTGATGTGTGTGTACTGTGTACAAGCATGGATTTGTCCGGTGTGTTCCTGATGTAAAATTTATACATGGATTCAAGTTTGGCCTTTGGAATATCACATCTCGATTTATTAGAGGAATACTGGTTATTCATGTTTGATACATGTTACTACATAGCAAATACATTGAACCAAAACACTTGAAAGCTCCTATGTATGCTACATAACTTGAAACACTAATTTACTTCATGTTAATTAACCACCCTACAATTGTTCCTGATCTCCCCATTTTGTCCTGTAAGCACACCAACATTCGCTAACTTCACCATTGATGCTCCAAAATCCTTGGAGAAGAGAAAAGGAAGCTTGCTATAAGCCATGACCATTGCAGAAGTCCTATTGTCACTCATAAGATCCTGGTCTGATTGCAGAATCCCTGAATTGTTCACAAGATTCCTATAATAGTAGTTGTCGAATCTGTTGGTACTAGAGGCGTCCAATGAAACCAAGTTAGTGTCCGAATCATCCTGATTCGGACAACTGGTTTTCAGGTTTTGCAGCAGTGATGTCTCTAGAGCTGGGTCAGGCTTCCCGGATCCCCCAAAGTTGAAGAGCCTTGGCTTAAAGGTGAAGCATTGAGCAAACCCAATAGTGTGTGCACCTATATGATCCATATATACATGCAACTTGTACGAATTTCAACTTTCAAAATGTTTGCATATAGTTGCTTGCATCTGATATAATTAAGCATACCTGAGAGTACAACGACATCCTTTAAATTGAGACCTTTGTCGGTAAACTTTGCAGTGATGTTGTCTAAGGGCTCGAAAGGTGATGGTAGCTGCGAGTTTGCTGCGCTCTCACTGGCTGTTGTGCCATCTCGACGACCCAATGGTACATTCCAATACACCCCTCCAACCTGATACACAATTGTGCATATAGTAAGTTCTAGGAATAGAAGGTTTTGTACTTAGTATGAATCTTGCACAAGTAAAGAGAGAAAAGTTGGGGAAGTTTTTGTTAAGAAAGTACTTTCTTAAGTCTTAACAATTTTAACCTTTCCTTTTCTTTCAACTTGTGGTGAATTCAACAAAACCTAAAGGAGTTGCTTACAAGATTTTTTTTTGTTCAGCGGGTTGCTTACAATATTAACAGCATCTCTTGCTGCAAGGGTCAATATATCAGTGCAAGAAACAGTTGATGGACAAGCTTTCTCCACATTGGCCTTGATTGTGTCAATGACCTCGAAACCTCTAGCCGAGTTACGGTTAGGAAATGCATTTTTCTCTCCTTTCCTTGTGCTGGTGTCATCCAATAACACAGACCCATCACACCCCTAGCAAAAGAAAAATCACTTGAAATCATTAGTTAGTGAAACCAATAAGTAGTATCTACTGTGAATAGTTATGCATATATATGTATAGTTCCTAACGTATATGTTTAACAGATTCTTAGTAGTAATTTTGTAGATTTACGTTAACGAAACAATCGTGAAAGTGCAGGCGCAGAAGAGATGCTGCCATCCGGGTATCATTGGAGATAGCTGACCAAACCGTGCTACGAACAATCATGGTCAGATTCGGACAAGTTTTGCCATAGAATCTATAATCAAGTTGACAGGACACAAGGTGCCCAAGAAACAATAAGCAAAGGAAAGGAAACAAGGTAAGTTCACAAGTGTTTCTGTGCTTCATGTCTTTGCAGTAAGAGAACAGACACAGCTTGAAATGCTCACTAGCTGGTATTTACTATTTTGTGACCAGAAACTGAAAGTAGAAGCATTTTATACACAAAAACATGGAATGACCATACACACAATTTGCTTGTTTTGATGGTTTCTTTTTGTGTTTTCTGAAGAGTGGATCAGCCACTAGAGATGTCACTTTCATTGTAGTGTTTGGTACAATACCAATACGTATGTGGAGTTTAATTTATTTTATACACACACCATAAGTCCAAATGGTTGTTGACATGTGATGAAATTTGAATGCTACAAATTGAATTTTTGTTCTTTATGCTGATGAAGCATTCAACTTCCATAAGAATTAGAAACATGGTATTTGTCATCAATCTTGTTTAAAAAAACATATTTATAAGCCTGAAAGTGATGTGATTGAACCATCATTACTATACAAAATTACAAGTGAGTGGAGGGTGGAGATAGGCATGGAAGTGAGTAGAGACTTGAGAGAGCATTAATGGAGTTTGATTACTCACCATGCACCACATGAACATGAATGGATATTGTTTATAGTTTTATATTGATTTCTGTAGTGCTGGGCTGCATTAAGTTATGGAGATTTGTTGAAGAAACTTAGAATCATGGTCTACAATATTCTTTGAGGAGTTCATGTTTCTTGTACTTCATTTTTTTTATGCTCAAGCTGTCAATGAATAATTAATTTAGTAATGCTATGCTTGACCTATCTAAGCCAAAAGTTAACTTAATTTAGTGATTTTTCATTATCTACAATTCTACATACAAAGATTAGTATGCCAGTAATGTCGATGAAAATGCCACGGCATTTACTTTGTACATTGGAAAATCTGAGATGATTTGCTCGAAACACATGTGCCATGCTTCCTTAATTACTTGAAAGTTAATAATTCTATCTTTTAGACTCTACAAAATTATGGGACAGTTGAACTTTCAACTTTGAAAGATACCATCAAAATGGGTACGTGTTTTGAAATCTTTCTGTATGATCAGAGACGGATCCAAAAATTTTGGTTACGTGAGGGCAAACTATTTAAAGCGATAATGGATTGAGCATTTCCGTCCCATCTACTTCCCCTTCCAAGCTTCCACTGACAGTGACTCCATTTTCTTTGCCGCGGGTTCCAAGTCTTTTGGAGGCTCACAAAAATGAAACTAAAACTCTCAAATTATTTCTAGAATTGATTCTTAGCTTGTTTTATATTTCATTTATTTAACGCAATATTATTATCTTATGATTTATGTGTCATGAGTTCAATTATATATACATGTACAAATAAATAAATAAATAAAACTTTCCAACAGATAACCAATATGAACATGATTATACACATAATGGTCTCAAAATAATAGTTTTGTAATATTAATTGATATTATGGATTGATGCTTATACCAAATTGGAATTAGGAGACTAATTAAATCAGAAAATACTAAAATTAATAAATATCATAAATTGATACTATCAATCAATCAATCAATGACCTTCTCATTTCTTTATTTCCATGAAGTACAAGTATCACATGATCATGTGACAATGTGACATAAGGATAATGCTAGATCCATTGTTTTGTACTTTGTATCTAACCAAAGATACAATTCAATGATGTCTTTACATAGAATATTTGTCTTCTCCTTTGACAAACAGTGATTTTGAGATCAAAGCTTTGATATGAGTCAATTAATTTTGCATCCTTTTCTAATAACTTACTGTAATTGAATCAAAACCCCATAAAAACCAGTGACCAAACTAATCTTGTAACTGATCTTGAACTAAAGCAGAAACATTAGGTAAAGATGGAAGCCAATTATAAGTAGCAGAGACACTTCACTATGGTCTTAGAGCTTGTTTGGTAACACCCTCTGGAAAACTGTAAGATGTAGTTGAAACTGTAAAAAATTGTTCCAAAATATTAAAGGGCAAAAAAGTAATTTAAATGTTATCACTCCTCTTTAAGAAAATTCAAAAATCTCACGGGAGGCAATGAATTACTGCAACAATCGTCTTTTTAAAAGAGTTATGCAAAAAACTATATTGCCTTATTTCGATCATCATTTTATGTATTTCACTGGCGTAGTTAGTTTTCTTTTAAGTTTTGCTTATATGGCGTTCTTAAAAAAAATACTAGCAATTTGTACCTTCTAATGCATTTTTGCAAGTTCTGGTCGAATGGAAATGGATGCAACCGATTTTTGGGTTGAATTGGGTCAAATTTACCTTGGATAAACTGTGAACCGGTCCGGACAAACCGACATGAACCACACATTTACATATGAAACCCAAAACCCAACTCAATATAACCCAAGTCTCCTTTGAGTTGAGCATTTTCAACCCGACCCGAAACCTGAGTTGCATGGTCTGTATGGTCTAGAGTTGTGACAGAGATTGAGTAATTAGAACAGAGATCACATATCTTAGTAATGTGGCGTACAGATTAATTTTGATAATTAACCAATGCAGTGTAGAAGCAAATTAGAACCATAATTTATAGTATTTCACAAAGAAACAAAAGCAACACAGAAAATACAGAAAAAATCTGTGTTTCTGCTACCATTAATATATCAGTTCCATTTCATGAGATAAATATAATCAGTAGCCAAACAAAATAATTGAAAGGGTCTCTAACAAAAGTTGTAACAGCACAAGTAATTGAACAAGTTTTCTGAGCACTCATAACAGCAAGAACAACTGCAATATATCCCAAAACGAAACAGACTGATAAATCATAAATCCATAACACAAAATAATGAAATGAAATCATAATTGAAGAAATTAAAAGGGAAATAACATACCATTCATCGATGGCCTTGTCCTGTTCGTCTTCTTCAATCTGGAAGCTCTGGATTTGAGGTGGTTCCATATCTCTCACTATCTTTCTTTTTCTTCTGGTTGTGGACTCATTGATTTAAGTGGATAGTGATATATTATATAGGAGTGGTTTCAAGGACACCAATCACATCATTGCACATTTTCTCTCTCCTCTCTTTCTATTCTTTATAAAGAAGAGTAAAATAAGGATGAGATCAAAAGTTACTTTCTTTTTTTCTCTTCTTAATAATTCATGGTGAGATTTTTTTTTTTCTTGCTATATTGTGTTTTGATCCAAATCCCAATCATTTCTCATGTCTATCAAGAATAAAAAAGATGCAAATAATTTAATGTATTTCATTCGATTTCAATGAAAACTTGTTTTTTATTTTGTCCATGCTTAACATTTTTATAATGATTGAAGCCAGTTTATTATTTATGAATTTTTGTTAAGTTTTCGATTTCATTATACGAATTTTCAATGCTTCATATAGTAAGAACTTGTGTTGATTCTTAAGTTAAGATTTTTTTTTCTTCAAAATTACATTCATAAGAATCTTAACAAATAGTATTTGTTTAAAGAGATAAGAAATATAGTAATTAATTGTGATGGTGAATTAGTTTATTTGTAGAAAAGAAATTAAAAGTATGTCCTTGTTTATGACTTTTGCTTGACCAACTAATGATTCTCCACCGACCGAAAACCTAATCAACCATAGATGTCTATTTTTTGTCTGCAACCTAACTAAAAAAAAACAAATTGGTTCATGGCTCCAGTTACACAGAAAATCAACATTTCCAAAAAGATATATTTTCTTTGCGGAAATTTATAAAGTGAGACCATATTCTAATTTCTTCTCAGACAAGTTACATAAATGATAAACTAAAATAAGGGGAAGAAAATAAAATTGCAGGTTTTAACTCTAATTAATTGGACTTTTTCCAACCACACAAAAATGACATTTTCCTTATGAATTTGGAATAAGATCTGAACTTATTGACTCAACAATAACCACAATACCACATACAATGGAAAGTCAAAAATAGATACAATTAAGCATTGGAAACTGAAAACAAAACAAATATCTAGGTTAATCAATTTCAACAGAATAAATGATATGTTATTTTTTTCTCATTCTCAGTCTTGTGGACCTATTGGTTATGAGTTTAATTGAGTTAATTATGAAAACCAACCTCAGTTGTTCAACTAATATAACATTAATCTACACATTTCATAATTTGATTCCATTAATTGTACACAAAGGTGATCATATACATATAACCTTGGAAAAGAATTGTTAAAGAGTTTTTGTACCTTGTACCCCAAAAAAAAATAAAAAAAAGACCTGCATCTAAATCCCTCATCAGTCATGATCCTTACATTTTCCCAGCACCAAATAATGATACACCTTTGTTTTTCTCTTTGTTTTGTTCTTCTAAGTTCTAAGTTCGGGGGCACTGACGAGGTTAAGAACCTACAGCTGCTGTAACACGCTCAATGCAAGCGCAAAGTCACCTACTAGAGCAATTATTATTTCCAATGAGTTCTATTATAACCGCCGTGACTTGAACTAGGGACATTTGGCGGAGGGCTGAGATGATGTCTAATGAACATTGGTTCCGAAGGTGGAGAAGAATGATGTGGAATGAATAAGGGTTCTGTACCTGGTGGGGAATGATGTTGAGTGACGGGTTCTGAATGTGAAGGAGAATGATGGCGGATGATGAATTCGGAATGTGAAGGAGATATACTAGGAAATCCTTCCAGTGTGGACCGTGGAGAGTTACGGGAGGAGGGACCTGGTAAGTCGGATGGCTCGTGGTGATATTGTTGCGCATACTCACTGGAGAAAACGATAATGTGCATGAAACTAGAGTACTATTAATTCAAGACTAACAGAAAGTGTACAAAACTAGAAAGGAGCACTTACTTGTGATGATCAGCAGCTGCACTTCTTCGTGTAGTTTGTGCGTAATGGTATATTGGCAAGTGCTCCAGTTTACTTTTGACTACCTCTCTCGGAGTATTGGCCTTATCCTGCACGTGTTATTTTTAGAAAGATGGAGATTGAAAATCACGGATCTTAATAACTTCTTTTTTTTAGCATTGACTTACCATCAGGTTGATTCCACTAAATGTCTGGGTGCAAGATGGGATATCTAGATGCTGTGAGTTTTTCAGAAATTGATGCTCTAGTAGCATGGCAGCTGTTGGCCTCTCTGCAGGATTTCTCCGGAAGCAGCACTTTAGGAAATCCTTGCCCTCTGCTGACAATGATTCGGGTATGTGTGGAGTCTCCCTCATGACCTTAAACATGGCTGCTGCCTGCACTTACAGAATTTAGACAACTAGATAGAGAATAGATAAGTGCTGAAGGTATTGTTAAATGAGAATTCAATCACAAATCATTAAAAAAAACATCATTCAGCATGATCAATCCTGATGAAAGAACATAAGCTACTGTGAGGTGAAAAGGCTATAAGACAGTCTTTATGTGCAGATTTCAAGGTGCCACAGTTTCCATGTTGTGATAGTGTTAGGTGTTCAGTGATCGGTTGAATCGGGGCGTGTTATATGCTATTTTTTCAAACTTACCGTGGAGTTCCAAAATTGGTATCATCATGGAACACTCAGGTATGATACAATGAATACAAGCCACAAAAGAAATAGGTATGGTACTGCCACCAAGTTCTTTCAAAACGACCATATAGCATTGAATGACTTGGAAAACTATATCCACTTCTATGCAGTTATTTTAAGTTCACATGTTGAAATCCTAATGCAGATCACCATGCAACAAATAGAAAGCTTCAAGAAACAAAAGATGTTTACCCCTTCGAACTCGCTCCATGGAGGTTTCCCAGTGAACATTTCTATGATAGTGCAGCCCAAGCTCCAAATATCAACAGCAAGAGCTAGTTCGGGGCTAGAATCTCTCTGCAGCACTGCTTGCATGAGCTGCATATGAGATAATGATGTCAGCAGAAGCATATACAGGATGTTATGCAAGCAATATAGTGGCAAATAAGTACCTCTGGAGCCATCCAGTATGGACTTCCCTTCAAAGAAAGATCTGCTATTTGTCCACTAAGCTGAGAAACAAATAAAAAGTAAAATTCAGATCAATTTCCAAAAGGCATATTGAAATGGCAATAAATGAGGCATCCAAAGGTATGGCCATTGCACTGAGGTAAGGACTAATTGACTTGTGAGGGATCACAGACCTTTAGATAATCTATACATGAGGGAAGAAGAAATCTAAAAGTTGAGGACTCACAATTTTTGCCATCCCAAAGTCGGCAACCTTGACAACTCCAGATGCATCTACAAGCAAGTTAGCCCCCTTGATGTCCCTACATGCACCAGACAAAAATCTTAAATCTACAAACACTTGCTTCATAATTTCATAGCATTTTCCCCAAGATTATCGTCTTTCACATTTTGCTTTTACTAAACAATGACACAATCATAATTGATCTGTAGTTTTCTACAAGTGCAGTCAGCTAATCAAAACATAAGATAGTACCTGTGTATTGTCTTCATATTATGCAAGTAAGCCAGTCCAGAAAGAATATGACGAGTAAAATTGCGGACAACAGACTCTGTCATGGCTCCACAATGTTCGCGTACATATTTATTAATTGAACCAGGATGTACATACTCCAGATATATATAGAAGTGGTCATTCACCTGCATGTTCACAAAAATTACTTTTATTAACTAAGTCATTAGGTATACACCAGTATACACGTGGGCATTAGACATCTAAATATGCAACTGTATGATTACTCACTATTTCACTACCATAATACTGCACAATGTTAGGATGCTTCAGATGGCTGAGAACTCTGATTTCCTATAATAACAAAAAAGGAATCAGAAAAGGGAGCAGAAGAATAAAACCAAATAAAATACTAAATACTAAGGGAAAGCTTTTTTATTGTCCAACACAACATAAATCAGTAGAGATAAGCTATGTATTTGTATCTAATGAAGTATCTGTAGAACAACCTGCTCTAGTTGCTTTATACACTCTGCAGATTTCGGGTCATCAGGCAGCAATTCAACCTCCTTCATTGCACATAAGGCTCCCGTTTCCCTGTTTGAAAAGGACAACCATATTTAGTGTTCCTTGTAACAGAAATATTAGTAGAAGACATACATGAGAATGGCGTACCGGTTGGTGGCTACATAAACGCTTCCAAATGTACCACGTCCAATAAGCTTTCCTTTTTGCCATTGAGTTTGCATCCGCCATTGCTCTGGTTTAGCTGGAACTTGAGAATTGGAGGATGACGATGAAGGCATGGTTGCGCCTGGAGGAAGTGGTAATGGGTGGACGTTTAAGTGGCTTTCATACCAGGTATTTGGGGATTCAAAGGATAATCTGGGATGAGAACTTGAGGATTCAAAAGATAATCTGGGATGAGCACTTGAGGATTCAAAGGATAATCTGGGATGAATTGGAGATGTGGATCCGCTTGGGCTCCTGGCATTTCCGCGGGGACTTCTTACTGGTGGACTGTGAAGAGGGCTTCTTACTGGTGGACTGTGAAGAGGGCTTCTTACTTGCGGACTGTGGAGGGGACTTTTTACTTGTGGACTTTGAAGAGGAGAACTATCAGCACTATACGTATTTCTATCAATAAATGCAGGGGGAGAGCGCCCTGGAAGCATGCTTATATATGGCATCTCCGGATCGGACCATACCTGACCTCCTGTAGGAGTGTTTGAATAAACATGTGGAAACAAATCTGCTACCGTCCTTTTATGTGGGCTAATTGGACTAGGACTAACTGGTGCACTCCTAGCAGGAACATTGAGCGGGATTGTCTCCTTAGGGCTTGCAGAACCTTTCACTTCTCTATGCACAGACCTAGATGTCCTTGTGTCAACATTCTCAGAAGTCTTTTTTGAAAAATGTCTACCGAACTTGCTGTAATTGATCAACAGGGACAATGATCAACCCAATATAGTAAGCATGAATCATCAAATGCTCATATGTCAACATGAAATGAAAAGAACCCGTGCGCAGAAAATGCTTCCCCAATAGGATAAAAAAAACACAAGTTCCAGCATTCCTTTTTTGTGTCCGTTGTCAATAACTTGTAAGAAGAGTTCGGTAATATGAATAGTTTTACCATTGTAAGGGAGAATTAAATACTTCTATTTCAGATTTGCATAGATTAACAAACTCTCTTCTTCAGAAACTAATTGATCATTTCAGAATATTCAAAATCCAATTGCCAGAACCTTAATAATTAATTCATCATTTGATTTCACAAACACTTCCTGTACTTAGCTAAGATAGCTGCAGTTGCAACCAAATTTATATTAAAGGGAAGAAAATTTGCTGAAACTGATTAATCAATCAAATAACCAAACAGAGCAATCTGGAAATTGAACATGAAGATGATGACAACAACAACAAACAGAAAGGTTCATTATCAAAAACACCAATCAATCAGTTAAATTAACAACCAAATTCAAAATTTGTGAAGGGATTGAAAAGAAAATTCACCTCCCGAAGCCAAAATATAGCTGGCCTCTCTGTGAAGGTGCCGCCGCCGCAGCATCAGCTCGGACCGAGCCCGAAAAGAGAACCGAACACTTCTTTCTTTCATCCGCCTTGCTGCTACTCGTTTTGGTGCTGAAACCGAGAGCCTCAGGAGACGAGAGGGGGCAGTCACTGTCCCCCGCACTAGAACGCCTGGTATCCGCCTTGCGGCGGAAGAATTTGGAAAAGTCCGGGAGAGGCAGCGGCTGAGGCATAGCGGCGGCGCCAGGGGAAGACGCGGCGGAGGAGGTGGAGGATGAGCGAAGGGACGTCCGGCGGTCGTACGTATTCGAGCGCCAGTCCGCTACGAAGGACTCAGAACAACGATCGTCGCGGCGGTCAATGCTACACTCCTCACCCTCACGGACCCGATCCTGGCCCTCGAAGTC
>JAYMTA010005621.1:0-11210 GCA_036897625.1 Pelargonium cotyledonis | reverse complement strand
CTTAATTAATACTTTTAAAAGAGAAACATAATTATGTGTTCGTTTAAAAATACATATTCATACGACAGTCTCAACTTCTTTATCTGATTCGAGAAAAAAATATTTAAAAATTGAAATTTTAACATAAATAGAAATTTTTTTTAATATTTTTGGTTTACGAATATAAATATTTTTTTAAAAAAATGAACTTATATGTATATTAATATTTCTCTTAGTTATGATCATTTATAACAATTATGAATTTGAATTTTTTAGTTAAAAGATAAGATTGATAATTTTGTAAGTTGAAAAAAATCATGAAAATAAAAAAAAAAAGCGTTAAAGCATCAAGTTATAAAAAAAATACAAAACAAATAAAATGACAAAAATTGATCAGTCAATTATGTCACATTAGAAATTAACAGTCAAAGTTAACTGATATGTAATTGTAGCCACTAATTTGATTAACTTTTGAAAAGTTCAGCCACTATTTTGTCACTTTTGAAAGTTCAACCACCACTTTGACTTTTTACTCAAAAGTTCAGCCACCAATTTGAGCTAAAGTCCTAACATTAAGTAAAATTTCAAATTTTCTTGTTAAGGAAAACAAAACACTCATTTTTTGACGAAAGCAATATATTCGTTCATTTTGTTTTAGTTAATTAGGCGTTTAGCCCAAACTTCAAACATTTGTTCCAATTTTAGTTTAAAATTAAACCAAAAGTGTTTGAAGTAGCTCGCGGCAGCGAGGTCATGGAGTGTCATTACAAGGTGACTCGCATGGGCAAGCTAGCCAAGGGTCTTCGAAGGAGGCTGAAATTAACTTTAACTTGTTCTCTATGTCATAACATTAACATCTAAAACAATGTTCAGATTTACTTTAACAAGGCTAGTTCTTTTTCTTTGGGAGCTAATCAGACAAATTAAAGGTCATTATTCTGATAATATTTTTTGCAATTTTCCAATCTTTACAGACTCCTCTTTGCTTTTAAAGCGAACTTTCATTTATACACTTCTTTTGCCAAAAAAATTGTCTAAAATGGATTTGGCTAAAGTGATGCCTTAAGATGCCATACCAATGAGCTAGTGGAGTAGGTAAATAAAATGCATTTTTTGCTACCCTTTTATTTGTTATTTTGCATGAACATTGTTGAAATTTTATAAAAGGAGTGGGAAAAAAAGTAACAAAAGAGAAAAAGAAAAAGAAGAGCTAGGGTTTTGACATGAAAAGCCACAAAACATATTGAGGATAGGGAAAATTAAAGCAAGCATATATATTGTTCCAATCCGAATGTCAAACATAAAATATAATGATACTTTCAATTAATAATAGAATCTGATACTTATTTACTGTAATATTGAAGGGCAAGGCTTGCAATAGGAGGAGCCTTGTGGTGCAAGTTAGCCAGAATATTTGAAGTGCACATAAGAATATGGAAATGGTTCTACTTTAGAGCTAATGCAAAGCTTTCTGCTTTACATACACATGTTGCATTAAAGAGACCTGTAAAGAAGTTTTGGATAGGGAGCTTATCTACACCATGTCTGTACTGTACTCACCATGAACAGCTGGTCTTGTTCATTTCTGGTTTTACAAGTTTAAAGCAACTCCGCAATCGAGATTGTAACGCGGGTCTGCATTAGACACCGACGATTCCACAATTTGAACCAAACTAGGCCCTCCCGTACTAAATACAGAGCATGATGCGCTGGGATCATGACTCGAAGAACATGGCAAGCAGAAGATCTAGAGTAGCCTCATTAGCAATCATTCAAATTTGATGTTCCTTCTCATAAAACAAAAATATCTTACACAAACTGAAGTTCGGGATTACTCATTACAATCTATTCTCAACTGAACACCCAATTCTCTAGCACCGGTACACCACAACAATCACAAAAGTCATTCAGTAGCACAGGTTATAGAGAACAATGGGAGAAAAAGACAAGATTCATTATCCACTTGCAGGGCCAACAAGGACTCCCTGAGCTGAACCTTCCTTTCGGCTCCCATCATCCTTCACTGCACCATCAGATTTTCCAACCCTGATTTTGTATTTCTCCTCGAGCTCGGCAATTTCCTTTTTCTTCCTTTCCAATGCCTCGTTAAGCCTAGCAATCACCTCCTCGAGTCCCTCTTTATTGCGCTGGACGGCAGGTAGGATCTCTTTGATAGTTCTCTCCACCAGAACACCACCAATCATTCGGTAACACCTCCTGGATTGGTCAAGTGGCTGTATAGCATTAATGACCAACGAATGCTCGCTCACTTCCATCTCTAACTCAGTTATTTTTGAATAAATTTGGTTAAGTTCAGTCCTCAAAGCACCATACATGTTTGCAACTGCTTGTTCATTAACAGGCTCCCGGTTATCACCTTCATCATTGCTGGCCATGATTCTCTGCAGGTAAAGGAAGCATCAACATAAGCACAACTAAATTTTAAAAGACCAACAATTTAAAAAAAAAAAAAAAAAAAAAGGACCAACAATTAACTCAACATTAAGAAAATGTGTATAAATGCTAGAAGCGCATTTACTATATCTCCAACCACATTGATAATTGTACTTATCATAACATTTTATAGCTATGAGTCCAGCCACAACTTCAGCTCTCTCTAAAGGATGCATCCTCTAAATAAACAAGATGTTTGTTAAAACTTAAAAGTGTGATACCTCCTAAACATGAATACAACCAAGAAGACTAAAGTTTGGATTATCTTACTGATATTGACAATTACAATAACCAATAAAGTCTTGACACATTTTGGCCTAGATTAGTAAGAACAAAAAAGACCACTTAAATCAAGTTGTAAGTTAAACAGTTAAGAAAATAAATTCCAAGGAAGCACATACTAGAATAATTGTTTGTGCATGAATGATGGGAGTAAAATAGGGGTTAATACCAAATTAGATAGATGGAGAGAGACTTCCTAATCAAAGAGTTTTAGAAAAATAAGAACCAAAACTGAATATATGGAATGCAGTTTTAGCTCCTAAAAGTGGCCATTTTAGGTACCTTGGATCTCTAATTTGAAGAAAAGGAAAGATTGAAGAGGGTGGTAGATACATTATTAGTGCTAGGTGAGTGCTTGAACTGGATAAGAGCTTTGAGAGTTGTTGTTTTTATTAACAACATGCTTCTAAAATTGAAATAAGTTCTATGGGGTAGCTATACGTCCAAAGTTATAGAGATGCAAAAGTCACAAGACGAGGATAATAGAGATTAGAATGCTTCTGTAGAAGTCTGGTAACACCAGGAATGAGACTGTTTGAGAAAGAGTTAGAATGGAATTTATTGGAGACAAGATACAAAAAACGACTATTTAAAGCGGATTGGACAATTGGAGCATAGAGAGACTAGTGACGCAGTGAGGATATGTGAAAGAATTCAGCTTAGAAGAAACTAAAGGGGATAAGGTTGAACCTAAGTTAACATGGAAAGAAGTGGTGAGAAAAAACATGATAACATATAGCTTAACATAAGAGATAACACTAGTTAGGATGAAGTGGATGCGGATAATACAAGCAGAGGATCCCAAACAATTTTGTCAAAGATTCATGCAGCAAACCCCAACAATATTCAGGAAATAGGATATAACTTGGTTATTGTTGTTGTATGAAAAAATGTTCGGTTCAATCATCCACATTAGGGTTGGCTACAGAACTACAAGGATATTATGATTGTGATTGAACCACAACATGGTTGTCACATCAAGTGCAGCAGGAATAATAGAGCCCAAGCTTAAAGAAAAAGATTCGATGGATACACAAATAACAATCAGTGTTCTACATAGTTAAACCATTGGCACCGATCTAATAAATCTACTGTTACCTAAATCAAGTTTCTCTCATCAACAACATCCATTTCTGAGACAAACTTTAGCATGAGAACCTTAGTATAAAATGTCCTTCATGCTTATGAAATACATTAATGTGACAGTCAAGGAACGTCAATATTTGAGACATAACAAATTTAAGCATGATGACTTCAAATTATGTTTATCCAAACTAGACTGATAGTTCCTCATACTAATAAAACCATGAACACATCCAGAGATTAGAGCACATGAAAATAGGTTAATTTTTCAATATCAATTTTATAAATTCAAGCATAACATACATTTTCCACAACTGAACAATACAGTTAACCTAAGGAAATGAAAAATAATAAAGACGAATTTGATTCTAATAATTCTTGATACGGTGTGTGATCTAAATTACGCAAATTCCTAGAAATTTGAGGATGATGAAAGCAGTTCAGGAATTGATTAGTTGCATAAACTAAAACAGCAAAGTCCATAGCTATAGAAGAAAGGAGAGAGGCTTGTTCTTAGTTCTTAGTTCTTACCAGTTGGGAGGTTGACGGTGGCGGATACGGCGATCGACGGCTAGGTTGAAGTTGAAGAAGCGGCTCAGACTTTGAATATAGATATTGGTAATGGGCTCAAAAGGTAAAGCCCAATTTGGGTATAATGCAATAAAAGCCCATTAAGTTTGTCACAGTAATTTTCTTCGGAAACCAAACTCCCTCGACTAGGAGGAGGCCCACATCACATATTGTCAACGTTTACGGTAGTAACTAATCATTTGATTACTTTATCACTATTTTGTTGTTTCAATTTTCAACCATTCATTATTGCTGATTTAAGATTAAGACCATCTATTTGTCCAATATAGTTAACCAACAATGTAGTTCTTATATCCTTTTTCTTGTGTATGAATGTGTAAATTAAATAATGATTTTTTTTTTGTACCGATTATTTTACGATATGGATTCAGATTAAACTTTCATTTAATTCGTTACTTAGTTACATTCCCTTTACAATTAAACCGTTACCACCTCTTGTCAAAGCAACTCATAACTATTTTACTTTATTTTCTTCTTTTCCATTACTTACAAGATAAAGAGCTTCATGCAAATATTTTCAATCTAAACTTATAAATATTTTTTAATTAAATATGATAAAGGTTACACTATACTATAATTTAAACCAGTCACACTAAATTTTCTTTAAAAAAAGTATATTCTATTTTTGTCTCAAAATGTTAGTGAGAAATTAGAGTGGTGATTAAATGTATCAAACTCAAATCATGCCGCTATCAAGAAGTGGATGTGTGCGTAGGTCACATGCAAAAACGAAAATAGATTTACACATATAAAAGGTGTGTTAGAGTACGAAATAAAAACAGAACATTTAACTATCAGTTTAAATTTTTAATTGGAACAGTCCTTTTACACAAAATAAGTTCAATTTTGCACCTAGAATGATAAATAATTACAAATTATCAATAGATATGATGGATTAGTTATCTTGAAATTTCTCTTCTCACATACTCAAAGTGCCTCATTATACTTTTGAAATAACAAACTCAAGACATTCCCTTAAACCAACAATTATATAAAGCAGTTGAGTAAAAATTAAAAACAATATTATACATGATATTACCAATATTACACAGAAAAATTCAAAAAGTCTACGTACTAAAAGTAAAAAACAAAGCCAGTTTTGAGAATTGCTAATCATAAGCTAATACAAAACAAAAATAATTACATCGAATCTGTAGGTTTGCAGATAGATCATCCGAGCAGAGGAAACCATCGTTCATGGAAGTAAGACTGGTACGAAACCATGAAAAACAGAAAAACAAGCAGAAACCCAACCCCCCAAGGAGTCCCTCCGGCTCTGTGCAGCGACTCCCTCTCTGGCAACGACGGAAACCTCCGGCCGTCGTCGAAGGTGGAGAGGAGGTGGAGGGCCAGGAGGAGCAGCAGAGGCGAGACCATGAGAACGAGCTTGACCTGATCGAAAATGGACTCAAAGATGGGCTCGTAATTGACGTACCACGACACGCCCACGAAGGTGAAGAGCACGAGCAGGAAGAAGCAGAGGTGGAGGGTCAGAGATGGAGCTTGCGAGTACTGATCTGCTCCCCTCATTATCGATCGATCTCTGATAGGTATGTACGTACTTGCTTTGAATTGAAGCTTCAACGACGTGGTTTTGGTGTTGAAATGTGAGCAGGATGAGGAGAGAAATTGGATTTGTTTTGTGGTTTTGAGGAGACGATGGAGGTTTATATATATATAGAGATTGAGAAAGAGATGTGGCAATTTGTCACTTAGGCTACAAGTGTTTTGTAGAGACTTCCTCATATGACCATTAACTCACGTGCGCTTTAAACAAACCATTTTTCTTTTTAAAAAAAAAGATAGGAGTATTAAAATTTTCAAATTTTGACATAAGTGATATCACTACATTTTTATGAATTTTTAGCGCAAATCATTCAATTTATAAGACATATTGTACGCGTGAGTGACGCGTTATGATTCAGTCAAGTCATCAATATGATATTTGATGTGACATGTCTCATTTATTAACATATCATTTTGTACGCTTATAACAAATAATAAATCAAATGTACGCTTTATATATCTTACTTTCTTTTTTATTTTTTTGAGTCATACTCTTTTATTAGCAAATTATTATTCTATAACATATAATTTTATAAACCAATTGTACATCATTACAAATAAATAAAAGAACTATCTCTTAACTAACCAATCAATTAAACTCAAACTAACTATATTTTTATCGTGGAAAACATGAAGTTTATGAGAGAAAACCTGTTGAATCTGATCTGTAAATTAAGTCTATATTCGTAGAGAATGATTCGTGGAGAAAATTAGTCGAATTAACAGCTCATAATCCAAGAACTCCTTAGTCCATAAGAAAATACCACTTTCTTTTTATGGAAAAAGAAAATAGTTGGCGCGTGAGGAAGAAAAGTAAGCAATTGAGACTTTAATATGGAGCTTTACTAACAATACATCATGTATAGGTACGTTAAAAAGATATAAAATATGGAAAAGATTCGTGTTTGTGACAAATACAGGAAGATGGATCCAAGGGACGGTGACCGTCTTTATATGGCCCAGATTCATTTGGTAAAAGCGTGCCCAATGATGATCTGACACGTACCGCCGACCATGTACCAGATCCTGAGATACCATGTATATAAAATGCTATCTGACTAGATTGGGTTTGGATTGGAGGTCAGTAGGTAAGGTAGTACTAGGGAGTAGAGCCCTCGCCATCTCACTTCCCATTATATATATCTTTCATTAAGCTAAATCGTCATCAAAATAGGAATAACAAACTTAGGAGGTCGAAAACCGATCCTCCCTTCTACGCCTGACAAAGAAACCAACGATTCAATTAAAAACACAAGTCATACCGTTAAAAGACTGGTCCGAAAAGAAGGAAAACTAAGCTATCAAATTGGGCTAAAATGACTAATATAACAATGATAATCGAACCAAAAACACTAGAGACTTCTCCTTCCGTCTGAATTGCATTCATGACACGGTCCATATTACTGTCTCTTTATATCTGATATGTTAGTTGTTACAGTATGTTTACTGTATATATATTGATTTTTTTTCTATATATTGTAAATCGCATTTCAGTTTTATATTTTGTTTCTACGTTTTCGTTGGATGTTACAATACGTCATGTCTATACCTAACCCACATTAGCCATAGTGTGTAATTGTAATTAACAAAATAATTGTGTAAATTGTTAGTCTCGGATGCTAACTTTTTGTACATTTTCGCGCCACATATCAAGCAAAGGCAATAGATAACAGTAGTAAGAGTGACTCATAGTCAATAGTTTATTAAAGAATAAAAGAAAGAAAAAAGGTTCCACAAGATCATGATAACCACACAAATATTTTATGGTGATAAATAATTTAACGAGTGGCTCAATTTAACACTCGTGGATTGATATATATTTGTGGAAAATAAGTGACATCTTTGTCTATGTGTTAGGTTTATCTATAGCAATAGCTGCCCAAATGGCTACTTCTCATTTGATTCACTTTAACTAATTCTTATGACCAATTAGATTCACTTTCATTGACTTTTTAATTGATTGGATGAATTATATGTTCCAGTTTTCTATTTTGTTTATAGATTATATTGATTGCACCGGTCTCAACTTTTTAAAATAAGTTACAAAGCTTATCGGAATTTTATAAATAACTTATTACCAAAAATGGTTGTGATGAAATTAAAATAAATGTGTGTAATCGAAAAATGGTTGATTGTATACAAAGTAAAACAACAACTAGTTGTTTTTGGCTAGATCACTATCCATTTGTTATAGGAGAAAAACAAAAGGAGGGAGTATGTTGACCGACTATCACTTTTATCATGTAGTATAATTCTATTATAGGAAATGGAAAAATATCGTACTTGTGGGCTAATAATCGGGCCTGAAAGAGAAACCCCATATCCAGCTAGCTAATCCGCCGCTTTGTTTTCCTCCCTTAAAATTTGGTTCATGCTAACGGAACCGAGCATCATCTTGTATGATCTCCAATCGTACACCATCTAAGGGCAAAGCATCGATCCAACATGATGTCCACTAGTAGCTTAGAGTCAGCTTCCTCTGAATCTACTACTATACCCCGCTCTTGGCATATCCCCGCCATGCTTAAATGCCCTTAATTGCGCAAAGTTATTGGTTCATTGACCCAACGTAACTTTGAATACCAAAACAACCTTGTCTAAAGCGGATCAGACCATATTCTACCAAACCATCTCTACTTGCCTCCTCAATATTGAGTTTAAGAGCTCATTCGATCAGGATATACCATAATTCTAATCTCATTTTATTTTTTTTCCTACTCTAATAATTATGTAAGTTGAAATGAGTAGGAAGACACTGAAGCCCTATAAAATGTGATGCGATCTTCATGTTAAAATCACATATTATCAATTGTTAACCAACTACTATCTTTAACGAAAACGATGGTTATTTATTTTATTTTTTTGAAATGAAATAAAAAAAATAAAGATTTAATCATCATTACTTTTTATTTTTTGGGAGAGGAAATAACCCATATTATTCCCATAAAATCAAATCAAAGTTACATACGCAACAAAAACCGTAACTTCTGAGAACAGACTAGGAAATAGAAACCCGACAAAACATCGACCTCCCACACCACTGATCTAGCAAATAACCGCATAGAAGAAAACACCAAAACAAACCTATATCAAGCATACACCCTAGCCCTAACCTGAGACCCGAGCTTGGTGACATAGACCTCAGCCTCCACCACATGTCCAGTCGGACATGTCACCGCCGAGATGGATCTGCCACCCAGTCATGAACACGATTACCTACTCCCTTTCCCGGGCCATCTCCATAAGGTCCTACTCCCCTAGTTCCCCTTCCTGCTCCCCCTGAATACCCGACGTCCGACGTCGTTTGCCATCAATAAAAGTCATGCCCTCATTTGCTTCCACTGCTTCACATGTTCCTCAGTAATCGGAACTCCAATCTCCATAGGAGTAGCCGTATCAGCTGGCTCTTCCAAGTCTCTTAACCATCTTGCTCACACCTGTCCAGCATTCCTCCTCCTAGTCGCCCGCAGCCAAACACCATAGGCTCTTTCTGGCCCCGCATTCGGATTCTAGATCCTCGTCTGACACACCTGATCTTTGTGTCCCATTATCCCACAATAGAAACAGAAATGCAGGAGACGCTCATACTTGAAAGAAATCCAAGACCACTCTCCTCCAACAGCTTTCACACGCCAGCGGCGTTTAATCGGTTGACGCACATCAACCACAACCCTGATCCATAAATACGACGACCTATTTCACGTGAGGTTATTCGGATCCATCTCCACAAAAATCTCAATGAAGTTACCAATGCTCCTACACACCCTTGCTGTCCCGAAACCCTCCGGTAAGTCGTGCAATTGCACCCATAGTCGAAGGTCGTACAGTTCCACTCGAGCCGATAAATCTCCCGCCTTCAGAAGCTTGCAAATCAACATACTGTTATTGAAGGTCCATGGACCACCTTCAACAACCTTCTTCGCATCGGGTTCATGGTAGAACTCGACAATGAATCGCTGTTCCACCTGTGCGATTCGATCATCTACCACCTCCATTACCCCCATTCGGATTGCCGGTTTCCATACCAACGCCATTTGATGCCTCATAGCATCGTAGTTCACCACCGCATGAGTCAAAAACCTCCCAACCACTCTCCATTTCAGGCCCCCACCGGACTCTTCCATTTCCTTTTCAACGTTCACCTCGATCTCGCCATCCTCATCCCCTGCAATCGCCAGCAACCCCAACTCTCTCTCAAACCCGCTGTCCATTTCCACTCTCCCGATCTGGAACACTCTATCAAAACGTTGACCACAATCCCACGAAGCCGATACCACACTAACCGCTGCACTGCTCTTGTCGGACACCGTCTTCCTCACACTTCGCAGATCACTAGCCGCCTCAGAACTGCTTTCGCAAACCAACGCAGCAAACCCTAAGTACTAAGAAGCATATTGGCGCTCTCTGTGGACTTTTGAACAACCATCGTTAACTTTTTAAATTACTTATTTTGTCTAAAAAAATTGTACACTTCTTTTTAAAGTTGAAAAATATATTAGTTAGAGTTTGACTTTCTCCTTTATGCCATTCACATACTCTTGTTAACAGTCTCATTTTAGAAATACGGTTGAGAATTAATATATAACTAATTTCATAAATGAAAAATGAATAATTTTTTCTGGCACAATTTTGTTTTAATAAATATAGGGTTAAATGGTTCCAGACCCTCTAGACTTTCGTGTATTATAGAGTTGGCCCCTGAACTGATTTTTTAGTTGGTACAATCCCTGGACTTTCAATTTTTTTTTATTTGCGTCCAGGCTACCTACTGTAGCCTGTTTGGCCGGTTATTCATGCCACATCAGCTTTCTTCTTGGAGAAGCTATAACCCAGCTTGCAAGCAAGCGAGGATGTCATTGCTCTCCAACTGCATAAGCTGAACGAAACAAAACCTGAGCAAAATGCTCAAGCAGACGCGTATGAAACAGACCTGCAATCACGTCCGCAGGATCACCACCGACGCCGAAAGTTTATCACACCTCAGCTGAACACCATCCTCAAATCTAAAATCCAGAATAGTTGGAATGCAATTTTCTCAGCTTTGAAACATTCTCTTGAAAAACTCATAAGCTAGTCCTTTAAGATAAATTGAAGTTTATTGTAGTAAGAAAGAAAAATATGAAAGTAGCATATGCAATGGAACTGTAATAAAACTAAATTTCAGTCTGCACTTGTTCCAGACAAAAGTTAGTGTCCCATGTTTGAATCTTAAATTCCTAACTTTTTTGTTTTGTCTGGACAGATTTTACAGTTTA
>JAYMTA010005620.1:0-11210 GCA_036897625.1 Pelargonium cotyledonis | reverse complement strand
GAGGAGGCTGCGGCGGCGTTGATGTTGATGCTGATGGTGCTGTCCGCGTTGGATGTTTCGAATTCTGGAGACGAATCCATGAGATCAACTTCTTGACGATCGATCGATCTGTTGGTTCAAGAAACTGAAACAAGAATCAAGAATCAAGAAGTGTGACTGTTCATCATTCAGAACAGAAGGTGGGTCTTTGTAGTAAGTAAAATTCACCTGGAAAAGAGCTAGCTAGGACATATTTAAATTCACTAGCTTGTACTCATGGTGGGTTTGTGAGTTTTGTTTGAGAGGTAGGAGAGAGATAGAGATGGTGATATATATGGGAAAGAGGAAAACAATAGTGGATAGTACCAATCTAGAGGGTGTAGCTACAATCTAATGTTTATATTCTGTTTTTAGTACATAGTTTCTGAGGTTTTGCTTTGAATCTTTTTTTTACACAATCCTAGAAACCTTAGTTTTAGAGAAAGGGTTTTATGATGTTGGGGTAGGCTTTTGGTGGAAAAACATAACATTTTTGCTGTGTTAAGGAGATGATTATGGAAGATTTATGTTGTGTTGATTTCCTAAAAAAGAGGAAGGCAAGAGAAACAGCTAGAGTTTGGTAATGGTAAATGAAAGGCAAGTGGAAGTGGTTTTAGGGCTTTTGTGGAAATGGAAATAGGTAGACAGTGAGGTTGGGATGGAGACAGGATAAAGCTATTGGGTTAAAAATAAGAGGGAATAACATGATTTTGTTTCTTCTTTCTTTTGCATTGATTGACAACATCTTTTCCTCCATTTACCATTCTACCCCTCCTTCCCTCCCCCTCTCTCTCTCTCTCTCTCTCTCTCTCTCTCTCTCTCTCTTATAGCGCTGGATACAAATATTTTAATGAAGTGTAACAGTCTCATTGATGATTTTAGCCAAAGCCAAATAAACGTAGAATAAGGTCATCAGAGGTCTTTGCACTATCTCATTTGTTCCACCGGAATCTCTGAACTTTACTTTGTTTTCGCGAGTTCTATTACGTTAAGTTACTCAAGAAATCCGTCAAAACTAATTGGCACCTCACGCCGTTAACGATAAATATTTTTTAAATGTATTTTTTCTGTTTTGACCTTTATATTTTGTAGTACAGGTAAAATGTATATCAGTTAATTGATATAAAGTTATATCAGTTGTAACTTAACAAAGTTAATGAGGTAATGACAAGTCATTTAAAATCACTTATACCTACCCAAGTGAATTTATAGGAGCGAAGCGATCCGTCCGGATCCATGATTTTAAATGAGGTGTCATCACCTTATTAGTTTAACTGATGTAACTTTATATCAGTCAATTAATATACATTATACCCTTAAAACTATAATTTTTATTTATATCTCTGAACTATAATACGAAATAAATTATTTAAGTATTACTATTTCTTATTTGCAGACTGACAAGTAGAATGTTTTTCTTAAAAAAAACTAAAACACATAACTGCTCATAACCTCTCAATAATAATGAAATTTTTTTTCGAGAAATTAATCCAAGCAATTTCAGTTTCTATCAGACTCTACAAGTCCTAAGTTCCATGGATTGGATTATCTAAAACTTCATTTAATATTATTTGGTCCTTTTGTGTTGACCTTTGGGTGCTTTGTTTCACAAAACCATCCGCTATAAGGATCCTCAGCTTTCTCTTATTGAAATAGTTTCTCCTAGTTATTTAATTTTGCAACAAATTTTACTACATATACATAAATCTCGAGTGAGCTACTAAGTACAAAGACGAGTCTCTTTTGAGAATCGTTCACGTGACATCGCAAAACAAACACTTCTAAAAGTAATTATGTAATTGCTATATCATGCATGCTCTTCTTCTGAGAGTAAATACAACCGGTAATATTTTTACATTCCTTCTTCCCTTTGATTTGGAAAAGTAAATTAAGTAGAACATAAAATTAATCATGTCTCAATTTTCAACACATTGAAATGGAATTTAATTTGCTTGATTTGGTTGTGAATTCACAATTCTAAAAGCAGTGCTTGGAACCAAAAGTTACCACTTCAATGTGAAACATATCTATCAACCTTTATGCTGCTTGTCATCTTAAGAACAACTTAAACTTGGTTTCCACGCAGGCTATCTAATATAATACTAATCTTCATGAATCTATAACTTTCTTTGCATTGATTTTTGTCCTCCCATAAAAAGGATTCCAATCTAACATTAGACTAAACGGAGCAAATATATACATGTCAATCGTTAGTTATCATTCATATTCTTTCACCTTCGTTGATCGACTTAATTAGCTAGGATGAGATATTATTTTTTTATTTTTATAAACAATTGATACTTTTATGAAGTGAAAAAACTTGTTAGTCAATTAACATGAGAGAACCAACAAAAGTATATACACAGAAAAATAAGAAAGAGAACATTCAAGGAACGATCTAATAGCAATTAATCCGGCTCCAAGATCGGCGCTGCAAACTCCAAGTCGAAGGAGCGGGGAGATAATTAGTTGATGATCTTCGAGAGGTTGATTAGTTGTTCCTCGAGTTTTTCTTAAAATAACTTATAGATGTTACGGCACACATAAAATAGTTGAAATTGTTCTTTAATAACTTAAAAAAATGCATGAAAATGGTGTTATTCTTTGTCTAAATAGCTTCTACTCAAGTTTATGTTACAATATTGTGTTCCATGTGGCAGACAGGATCTAAATTGCTTTTTTGAAAAATTGGTTCTTTGAACTTCATCTATAACAACATACTGCTCTCTCATAACTATTGCTTGTTCATCATCAACAGCAATATTAAGGTTAGAAAAGGAAGTAAAAAGAATCAACCAATGCAATGTATGTATGTATGATTGTGGGTCCCTATCATATGGGACCTATATATATATAAATCATGTTCAGTCTGGTTGGTAAACTTCAACATTAACACGGAAACGTGATATGAGACGCTACACGATGCGTAAAGAGTACGTCCTAGTAATAAGAAATAATAACTTATTATATTGGTGTATACGATTTTACATCTTTGTCAATGTGTTGAAAAAGTGGGAATATGTAAGATGTCTAACACATGTCATTTTAATTAAACATATTAAAATGCTAAAGGGCCAGTATCAAAAGAGTGTCCAAAATATCGAATACGTATCGAACATGAGTCCGTTGTTGTGAAGATGATTAGTGTGTAAGTCCATATATGCATCAGAAACCATGAATTGCTTGTATATCACCTTGCCTAACCTAACCTAACCTAACCTAACACTCCTCCCTTCATGAGTCACATTAACAAAAGACCTAAATACAGTCAAGGAAGCAAAACAAGCCAAGACATTTCTTCTTGTTCTTCTGTTCACTTTTCTTTTGCTTCACCTTTTTCTTTCGTAAATATAAAATTTTCCATGTAACTTGACAGTTACTAGTTTCTGTAAGCAATGTAGTAATATATAGTGGCAAGCCTAACATGACAGGGGATTGACTCCAATGTTATCTTAAAACACTACTTGAGTAGCGATCTCTGTTTAGAAACGTTTCATTTTAAAATGTCGATCGCGACCAGACCAAACACGAAAATTTTCAGCCCGTTGTAAATTATGAATATTTTAATTAATTATGTTATTACTAAACAAATTATGGTGGTTATTTTATCTCGTAATTGATAAAATAGAATAGTAATTGATAGGACTAAATAGAGTTTGGATCCATCACATAACATAATGTATAGCTCACAACAGATATATAGGAAACTTAAAGCCTATTTGTTTAAGGAATATAACTATTTTGTTGTAAAAATGCTTACTTTTCAAAACCTACTTTTGGTCAAATGATGCTTTTCCATGTAAAAGAAAAAAAAATGTTTTTCCATGCATATAGTATAACTAATGAAAATAATGTACATAAAAAAAAGGAGTGTCATAATGTATTTATATACATATATCCATTTAAAAGAATAAAAATATAATGTTATAATGTATTTATAATGTTACAATGCTTAGTGATTTATAATGTTATAACGGTCCTAGTGGTCTATTTGCCTTACCTCTCGACTTAAGTCCACCTATTCACGTGCAGATGTAGGGCTCATGCCCATCTATCATATTCGGACTGCACGTGAGGGGGAGTGTTAAGTGAAATAAATCTTACGTCGAATAAATATAAAGAGAATGAGCTAAATATAGTAGTGAATAACCAAACCATTATATGTAGCCAGTTATTCAATTTAACAATATATACACTAGTAAATTGTGAAAACTGATTGTAATAGATCAAAATCTTATCCAAAATAGAGAGGTATCTAGAAAAGGAATGCACAAGTGGATATAACCTTAAAGAGTAGAGATTCAAAAATTGTTACCCAAATGATAATCTCGTCCTATAATTTGCAATTCATTTTAAAATATTCTAAACAATCAAAAGCAAAAATCTATCTTAATTATGCTTTAGTTATTTTATGCACATACAACCAAAACTAATGTGATTTAGTTAATGACTAGGATTAATGAAGAAAAAATTAAGGAACGTAATGGCATGAACATATATTATATGTAAATGTTGAACTTGAAAGCAAAAAGTGTTGGGAGGAGCAGGAGCCAATGAAGATGACCAAGCAAAGTCTCAATAATAGATGTTGAAATGGATTGGCAAAAAGTAGAATGCTTTAAATCATATGAATGGCCCCTAACTAGATATGGTTTTATGTCACTTCCAACACTATGCAACACTCACATTTACACATAGATGACATTAACAAATACACAGTGTCTCAACAGAAACCCTACATCTCTCAGGCACCTAACCCTTAATTTATCTAAATGCCATTTTGCTTATACTCAATGCTTTGATTGTACCCTTACCAATTTCCTTTTCTTTTTTGGTACAATAGCAGGCTTTATAAATGCATGTCTTACTATTGGTTGACTGAAATCTCACATGTTTTTTATGAAACAAAAATATATTGAAAAAAAAATGAAGATTCATGTTGTCATGTTGGTGGGTCTTACACGATTCCTTTACTACATACATAAACACACACACACTCTTAGAAAGATGAGTCTAGAGTCTAAACTAAACAATTATCGACCTAGGTTAATCCGCCAATAAGATCGCAACACTTCATTAAAAAATAATATGTTGTTCACAGGATGCTTCATGGAAATGTTTAAAAATTGAACACCAAATATATGTACAATCCATGTTACTGTTGATCTTCAAGATTTTCTTTTGAAGTCTATGTACTCCCCAAAAAAACTTTAGAACAGCAATAATAGTTGCAAGCAATAAGAATGCGAGTAGAATACAAATTAACAGTAGTATATAGAGCAACTCCCTTTGAGCCTCTCCTTTGCCTTTGCACAGTAGCCTTCTTATCTGCATAAACAATTTGTGTAGCGTACTGCAAAATACAAGTGGTATGATATTAACCTCAATTCATTACGATGGGTAGGCACTATAACTTTCAAAATCAATTCATTAAAACATTTCTATACATCAAACACTACACAATTGCATAGAACATTTTAAACTTAATGATTAGAACTCGGATGGGTGAGCTACTGCCTACAACAGCCTACCTTTGGGTCCCTAATTGAGGATGTAAGGGATAGGTCAAAGCAAAGAGTAACAGAAGCACAATACTTTGTAAATATTAGTCAATAGAAGGGGTCACGGGTGGATGTGAGCTAACATTTTAATTCCTATTATTTACCCTGTGGCTACACTAGAATAACCAGACAAAAAAGTTCAATTGAGCTGCAACTGAATTCTTTTTATTTGACGTTTCAAACCCTTTATTTTCGAGAACTCAATTCGTTTAATGATTAGAGAGTTCGAAGATGAGAAACTAGATAATTCTAATTTGAATTGAATTCTATCATGAACTAACTGGTTCCAAGTGGAGCAGGGAAGACAAAATTAGAGATGCAAAAGTGTTACTAACCGTTTTCAGCTCCACACCCTTCCCCATATTCTCCTGGATGATTAAACAGCATACAACCTTATAATTTGATTGATGTTGGCACGACAAACAGGGCAACCCCATTTCTTGGCCTTGATCTCATTCAGACAAGACATGCACCCAGCCATATGGCCACATGGAACACATGCCCCCTCAATTGGTGCATCCAAGCATATCACACATGAAGATGTGCCTCCATCTTTGTTAGCACCTGAGTTCGAATGCAAGCTCTCACCAGCTGGGGAAGATATATCAACTGGACTGGAGTCAATTGAAGGATACTGAACTGGACCATCATCCACAATCTCATTTGAAAGAGGTGGAGCTGATGGAATTGATTCTGGGGCATCAAGAGTTGACAGGGCAGCACAGATTTTATTCTGGGTGTGCCAAGATGAACTGCTACTGGGCCCAGCTTCATACCCTGCCCAGTTACTGTCACTCACGTTTGAAGGAGCCAATCCAATTGAAGCATCCGTACCACTATGTCCACTGGTATCAGTAGAGTGATTTGCAATGCTAGATGAACCTGCTTCAGTAATTGAGAGTGCATCAACATGTGACGGTACATCTGCCGATGAAGATTGAATGGATGCACTGATTGCCAACGCTAATTCTAGATCTTCTACTGCTGGTGTGGTGGCTTGAACAACTGGAGTTTGAGTACTCTGCAAAAATGCAGGATGCATTGCCTGAAAATTTTCAAACATTCAACAAACAAAATGATCAGGACATTATTTCTAAAAAAAGCAAAAGATTGATGGTCTGCATAGCTCAGCAGAGCTGAAGATTATGTTCTCAGTAACAGATACTCAAAGCCAAATGTTCAATGAATTATGAATGAGATACTTCTATTAATGACACAAGGTAATCTTCATAGACAGACAAACAAACTTGGAGATCCTTCAACTAGCAGATCAGTGTTATGAATGGCGCAAGGTCATCGCTATGGACTACTCGTGTCGCACCTTTCTTTTTCCATTTGACTAGGCACATGGCACGGTGCGGCACAAATATGACAGGCCATATTCAAAATTGAATTTATTTCATTTTTCTTTTGGAAGCCCATAGGCCTTTTTAGTTATTAAAGAAATAAATAAAATAAACTACAATTAAAATCATAAAAGAAATAAACACAAAGTAAATACAAGCACTGCAGTGCATACTTTCTGTTTAATTGTGGAATTATAAAGGGCCCCGATTATGCACATGTTTAGCCTACTGATAAAAAGAAAAATGTGAAGCTCACACGTGAGGGGGAGTGTTGAAGGAGTGACTAGAGTGTTACACATAGCTAAATATAAGATAAAGTGGCTACATATAATGGTACCAGTGAAACCCTACCAATAAGGTAGACCTTTTAGTAGTGGAAACACAAGCCATCATATTGTAGCCCATTATTAAAATTTGACACTTTGTATACACTAGTTCAGCCCTTAGGCAGCGCTTTCTGCCTTCCAAAATGACAATTTCAAATTCTTCCTTCAGTATGCAAGACCACAAAAACAGCAACCATTGAAGAGCATTTCAACAATAAAACAGGTATAAGGATGTTGTGCCAGAGATTACTATGAAACTTGGATATGGCAAGGGTTTTTAGTGTGCTAGCTTAGAAGGAGTTAATTAGTATTGTTCCCTCTACCCCAACAATTGATCCCATTTTCTTTGTGGGGCTCCGATCTAAGCATGGTGTACCCTTACCATGCCAACGGTGGTCGAGTATAATACTACTGGTTAAGTTCACTACTCGATCCTTCTGTAGCAACAGATCTATCAAAGAAGATATTTGTGTCATACGACCTGCAGATACTCTCATATGGAGACGAGACAATTATGTGACTTTCTCATTAAGTCATCAGGTTTGTTGTAGAAACTCTCTTTTTTACATTCCTTTTCACTTTGTTTAGCTTTCCCCTGAGTTTCATCTCTTTTTTTGTAAGAGTCGCTGCGAAGGAGCTTATTCTTAGGTATCAGGTTCTTGATGTTTACGAGCCCAGCAAAACGTCACTGTTATAAAGGGTGTGTGATCTCGGAAAAGAACTTGAAACTACCAAAGTCATTTTGAAGACTACTGAGTTTGATCCTCATTCCTCTCACATAGGTCAAATTATGTAGCATTCATGTGAAACTATGTTGAACCAATACGTAAATTTACCCCAACGTACCGGTAGTCCGCACGTATTCAGTACGTATACGCACCAAAACGCCCAAATACGGTTGTAAACCATAACTTACGTTCTGATTAGAGAAAAAAAAGGAAAAAGAAGAAAGAATCCTGTTCTTATACAACTCTGTCTGTATGTAGGTCTCAATAAGTAGGAGGCAAGTATAAATAAGAAGTATTTCACATTTTTATTTTTATTATTTCAAATTTTAAATACGTAATTTCTTTGTAATAAATGTGAAAATTGATATATTAATGAGTGTAATTAGGAAATTACTTTAAAGGTTAGTATTTTTATTATTTCTACAATGTATAAGTATATTATGAAATATATTTTTACTATTTTTACACAACGTATTGGTGCGTATCGTATTCTAGTTTTTGTAAAAATGACGTATTTCGTATTCGTATTGTATCGTACCACGTATTACGTATCCGTATTGGTGCAACATAGATGTGAAAGGATCTACAAGGTACAGAATGTGAGTTGAATTTTTATAGCATGATACAAAAATAAATGTGCAACATAATGGCACAATTTTTTCAAGATGAATAAGGTTCAAAATTTATGTGTATTACACCTGTGACCAAAGGTGGTCCCACCACAGTTTAGATAAAGTGTGTTCTGTGTAGGTTGGTGCATGCCAAAAGGTTAGTAAAGTCGGGGTTCAGGTTTAATTAGACTAAACACACGGGGTGCATGAGTGAGTCAATGTACCAATACAAACTATTGATTAGCTATGAAAGCTTTCATACCATTTACGTTAGTCTTCAAATTCAAGACGTAATATCCTACCTACCATACAATAATCAAGTCAGCATAGAGACATGTATCCTTCTACGAATAGAAAACACAGCAAAATTTCAATTTACGACAAGGCAAACCATACATGTCTTAATATTTACACGCTACACAAAAAAAAAAAAAAGGTTCTGCTATTGTGAGAAAACATGATTCACAATTTTAATAAAATGTCAAGGATTAATCACATAAGCTTGTTTAAAGTATATAAATTAAGGGTTAACCGTTGAAAGAATTATCAACTAATTCCCACCAACTTGATATCATGTATGACTATCACAAATATGAATTTTTTTTTCTTTAATTTGAAAAATCTTTGAACAAACAAAATATATAAAACTTATAGCACGAATTTATCCATTGTACCTGTGGGATTCCCTTGCAAGCATTTGAAAACCATTGAAGTTGTTGTTTGTCGGTTTCATTGGCTGGTCCAAGTTTGATGCGTGTCTCTGAAGAAAAAGTACAACTTCATCAATACTGAATCACACAACATATTAATTATTTAAAATCGAGATAACTATGAAATAGTGTTTTGAGGTTATATCCAACAAGCACAAAACAGTAATTACATTTTCATTTTGTTTCTCCAAGTTAGCTAGATTTTCTAATTCCATAAATAATACTTTTTTTTTAAATCATCGTTTTGAAGAAATAAAATAAAGGGGAAAAAAGATGGAATGGAAAACAATGAAGTGTTCTGAGAAGCAAACATTTCAATTCAAATCTGCACAGCATAGGGTGCAGAGTACAGATCCAGGACGCATAAATTTCAAGCCTCGATAACTTTTCAACGAAACTAAAAGCTCGATTGTACTTGATTCACTATGGATTAGTATAGAGCTAGTACCCATAGCATAACTTGGTTGACACTATAAGCATAGTTATAGCTCGTATTTCATGTGAGCTATTATAACTTCAAATATGCTGTTTTGGGCTTAAAAGTATATTATAAGAGTAAATTTCATCTTCAAAATACTTAATTGATAGTATATTTGGTATGAGTTGGTTCCGTTTGAATTGTCAATCTTTTGATGATTTCTTACCTGAGTCTGTTAGGTCACATGCAACGTGACTTTGAATTTTGAGCCTCTTTTTTTACCTATTTGGCAGCTCCTACATCTAAATGAGTTTATTCTTTCAAATGTGATTTTTACAATTGAACCATGTGTTGATGATTGGAATGGGCTTCTTGGTTTCAGATAAAGAGACTCTCTCTCACTCACTCACTCTCTCTCTCTACAACCTGTTTATGACCAGTTTAATTGAACGGGTTATGCGGGTTAAATGGGTTCAACGCAAACACGACCCGATTATTAAACGGGTTGTGTTAGTAAACACGAACTCGATTATGCTAAACTCAAACCTACTTCAATTTGTGTCGTGTCACAGGTTATGACCAAAATTGACAGCCCTAATCTCCACCTTGAGACTATTCAGAACACAAATCAATCCATATAATATCATACTAACATGTGAGGACTATGATATCAACTTCTGGAATATGAGTAAAAGAGTATATTAAGGCATAAATAAATTACTGCTGCTGTTGTCGATAATTGCCACAGTAGGTTCATGCTGATGAATCTTCGGATCCTCTAAATTGGCTTTCCACAATGCAATAACTGTACGTGGTTTGGCATCCTGTTCATTCATAATAATAAGAGATCAAAGAGAATTTTCAATGAAGTAGTATACGTAGCCGCAGAATATATTATGTGAAACACACAATAAAACAATTTAAATATGGAGATACATAAACTCCCAAATAACAAGGATGGTCTATGGGATATACTACACTTCGATACAAAATGTCATGAAAAGATAATCCCTTAAGGTCAAAGCAATACTCCAAAAATGTGCTGCATATTGGTGCAGTAGTAGAGCTTTGATCAACACAATATAAAGCAACAAAGAACAGCAATTGCTACCCCTAAACTTCAAAATAAGACTCGGGTGCAATTGAAGTTGAGTAGTAGACATATAAACATTACAAACTTAATTAGACATTAAAGCATCACCAGTCCTTCCCTCTGCTGATAGCAACAAGAATAATCATGTACACAAGTTTTGACGAAGTTGCAAGAACAAAGAGGCCATTGACCAATGTCAGTAGAAAACAATGGTTTAAACTCGGCCAATAGCCCAACACTTTATAGAGGTATAATGATTACATTTTGCTATAAAAAAATTGCATGACATAGCATTAGCATGGATAATGGGGCTATTTAACCAAAACTGGACCAATTAGAGAGAGATTTAGGGGGATTTGATAGTTATTGTTTGAACTAACAATATATATATATATATAT
>JAYMTA010005619.1:0-11211 GCA_036897625.1 Pelargonium cotyledonis | reverse complement strand
ACGGAGGGAGTATGTAATATTTTATTTCCGAAATTAATCTAAGTTGCAAGTTCAAGGTCAAATATATATATATGTTACAGATTTTTTGTTTTTTTTTACCTTGAAATATCAACTTTAATTAGAAAATAATGTGAGAGATTAAATAGTAGAAATAGAAAAACCAAAATAGCCGAAATAATCGTGCTAACAACCAAACTAGGTAATAATCTAAGTAAAACATGAGAACAACCAAGACCTTCATCAAATGATTTTGACTGAAGAGTAAAAATTCTATAAAATTGGGTGTTACCCAATTAATCAAGCCGGGGCACTGGAGATCCTTACCCCCCCAGCCTGTCCAATCAATATCAAACTGTGCCAGACTTTCTCCACTAAATGAATCAGACAGATAAAACTATGACGACCCCATAACATGATTTAACCACGAAAGACACCCTCACTGCTTGCCACCATTAATCTTAGCGAAATTGGACTGAACTTTGTCATAGCCGCAATCTCCGATGGTGATGCGATGCCCTAAACCTTCTGCTGCCGACGCCCTAACCACCACTTGTCGAACCTTAGCCGCCACAAACGAAGGCAATCACCGCCTCCCTATATACCCTGATGGTATAACCCACATACGAGAGATATGACTGCTCCTATGATGATGCCGACGCCCTAGCCACCACTTGCCGACCCCTAGCTGCCACAAAATGAAAACTCAAACCGCCGCTAAAGAGGCAGCAACTGCCGCTTTTGAGGGAGAAACCCGAGATTGAAATTTGCCCTGTGTTATCAAAATTTGTTAGATATTGAAAATAAATCTGAAATTATTAATATAAATAAAATTTTATTGTAATTTTAAGGTTTTGATAATAAAAATTTTATTTTCCCCCATATTCAGATTATGAACTATCTCGTCTAAGTCCCAAAAAAAAAATACAAATGATTTTTTTCTTTTTAATTTTCATCTTCAATTATATTTTTATGAGACTTATACGTACATGCAACCAAAAATGAGTTGGAGTAAGAACAATGATGTTGTGTTATTTTTATTTTATGACATTTGTACGTAATACGAGTATCACTTGTAATACATTCCATTATAAAAAAAGATGTTACAACTTTATAATGACTATTGAATCAATGATAATTTTGTCTAAATTTATAAAAATTGTCAAATTTTATTATTATTCATCCATTTGTCAAATAATATATTTTATTAGATTTCTAATATGAAAAACTACTCATCTATTGTATTTTAATATGTTATACTCAATTCTTGTTATTCATTCAAAATAATATTCAAATTGATGTTATTCGAAAAATCAAAGCTAAATCAACCTATAAAAACGTGACACATGGCACCCGAGTGTCACGTCATCTCCGTCCCACGGAGGCAGATTCATGAACTCGCTCACAATCTGCGATTTCGTAGACTCTATCATGGACCATCACTCCACAGACTTAATCCTGAATCTCGGCTTCACAGGCTTGCACTTGACCCCTTCGACGCCCAACCTCGTCCGGAGCCCCATGCCACCCCAAATAATGGGTCGCACCTAAGAACACAAAAATTCCAAGAGAACCTTGCCTCTTTTGGAGTTGTCACGATTGTGCCCAAAATGCTAAAGTTGGCACCCAAATGCTTGGGGAGCACCCATCGGTCAAGGAATTTCGACAAAGTCCCTAAGAAAAACCTGACACCTATCGGCGAATGTCGTGACGGCCAAAGTGGCGTCATGACGGTCTTCCGTGACCTCGCCGCTAGCTCCAGCACTCGACCCCATCACGGGCAGCGTCACGACAGTCTTCCTCAACCTCGACCCTCCAACGCTTGACCCTATTGGCTTGCATCGTGATGACCAAAGTGGCATCGAAATGGCATCGCGACGGTCTTCCTTGTTGCTCCAAGAATCCAATGCTTGACCTCGTTGCTCCAACAATTGACCCCGTCGGCCAGCGCTACAACGACCAAAGTGGCATCGCGACGGTCTTCCTTGACCTTGTCGCTCCAACGCTTAACCCCATCGTCCAGCTTAACGACGACCAAGATGGCGTCGCGGAGGTCCTCCTCAACCCCATCACCTTAGCACTCAACCCTATCGGCGGACGTTGTGACGTTGTTCTTACCATCACAACGTTGGAGCGAATGGAGAAGTTTGTCATCTCTCTTTCCAAGTATGGAGGCTTCCGCGACCCGAAGATCGGATTCTTCATCATGCTTCCCTTAGTCGACTGGAAACGTCACAAGCCCCATTGAAGACCTGGAAAGAGTCTCAGAACTTAGCGAATTCATGATACCTTGAATATCTATCTCAGGTTCTCGTGAGGACCCCTGATACTTCAAGTTCCAAGCATCTCCGACCAAGGCTCCCAAGTCTTTGTATAGGCTTCATAGGATTTCGACGGACTCTCTAGCTTGCGAGGGAAGTGCAAATGCACCTTACGAACCCGGTGCACACGTACAACGCGCCCGGCGGCAAGAGCCCCAATTGGGCTACCGCTACACATCAAATCTCACCCCCTAGAAAACAGAAAAACTAACAATTATTTTGAGATAGATAGTACTATTAAATAAACAATTGATTTTATAATTACACTACTGTCCTCGTAATGAATTGCCACCAATTAATATAATAATCACCACGAGCAATGGCCTTAAATTTGATTATGGCTCTTCGAAAGTCAAAATTGATTCTATTATAAGTTTCAAGTTAGTGCAATACACATGCGAATATGCCATATTCATTAATTGGTTTTACTTATACTATATATTTTGCATAATGAAATATATTTAAACTTAAAACACAACCTAAAGAAATTATTTCTTTTTGTATATAAATCGAAAGAGAGAAACGACAAACGGACAACATTCCGACAAGAAGCCTTAAATTCTTTATTGCTTACACGTGTGACCCTCCACATTCTTTATTTTACTACTAATTAAAAAAAAAAAAATTGGTGAAAAATATAATCAAGGTTTACTTACTTATTAATAAAAGTACTGTATGCTCTATATATTATAACAAGTACTATGAACATTAGGGAACTAATATAACTTTATATCAGTTGCACTAATGAGGTGATCACACCTCATTTAAAATTATGAATCCGGACGGATCGCTTCGCTCTCACAAATTCACTTGAATGAGTATAAGTAAAATTTGATGAGGTTTCATCACCTCATTAGCTTGGTTAAGTTGCAACTGATATAAAATTATATCAGTCGATTGATTCACATTTTACTTTATTATAATTTCCACTCTATCCTTCTAACTAAATATAATTGGATCTCATCAGGACAAAAAAACTAAAAATAGTTGGAATTGTGTTAACAAAAATATATAATTGGAAATTGTTGAAATATAATATTAAAATAATAAATAAGGTTTAAATCCTAACTCCCATAAAAGTTTATAATTAAATTCTTTATTAAAAACAAAAATAACTACAGAGCGAAAGAGATTTGAAAAAAAAAATGGTCTCTCTCAATTGAGAATCCCCAAGGGTTAAGGTTTTTGTGCGGCGGTATTTGTGGTGGTGTTTGTGTGTGTGCGGCTGCGGTTTCAGCGGCGACTTCGATCTCGGACTGGTGGAGGGCGACGAGGCGTGGGCTTTATTCATGACTTTGTGTGAGTGGTGGTTCCGTGCGGTGATCAGTAGAGGCGACGACCGGAAGTACGACTTGGGAGGAGACATAGGTCCGACCGAGTTATTCAAGTTAGGACGTATTTTCTGAGAGTATCTAAGGATTGGTGAGGGCGACAGAGCTTGTGGCGATCAGAGTTTAATGCGACCGAGAGTCACTTGTCTAGCTGCGGCGATTGGGCTTCTATGGTGTCTTTCTTGTCAATGGAGAGGTTGATGGATGGGGAGGGCATTTACACTAGTGCCCTTGTTTTTTGTTCCCGAGTCTTTTCTCGTTGAGGCTTATTCAGAATCGGCTTGGTTTAGTTGTTTTTGTTAGTTTCGGTTAGGTCGGTTTCTTTTTCTGTTTTAGTCGACGCACTTTGGTTTGATTTTGTTGATATAACAATGTTTTGCCTTATTAATGACGTGATCTAATTACCCGCTCAAAAAAATTCTTTATTGGAATAAAAGTCATATTGGTCCCCAAACTTTCAAAAAGTCGCCGTTCTAATCCCGGAATTTTGAATAAACCACTTAAGTCTCTGACCTTTAATACTTTCGGTCAATTTAGTCCCCGCCGTTAGTTTGATTTAACTGAAAGCTAACTTTGTTAATGTGCCGCTGACGTGTCATTTAAAAATAATTAAATAATAATTTTGTTACATATGGCACTGGCTTGTAATTTAGAAATAATTTATTAAATAATGACATATACACATGTCATTTATCATATTCAATATATTAAAAATTAAATTGAATTGACACACGTCAAAATTTGATTGGCCAAAAATTTATTTTGTTACTATTATTTACATGCTTTTACTATTTTGGCCTTTACACTTTAAATTTACGTGGAAGGAGAAAAGAAACAAATGAAGGTAAAAAAGTAATTGTATTGAACTTTAAAGGCTCCTACAAGGCCAAAGCCTCCCAATGTCGTGGCATAGAACGAGCATAGAACACCAATGTTGCGACATCCAAGCTTTCCAATGCAACAAGAACGATTCATTCCCCTGAAGTTTTCCAGTCGGTCTCCATCATGTCAAAATATCATATGACAACTTAAATCACTCCTACAAGGCTCCCAAAATGCTAGAGCCTCGTCAAGGCACCTTCAATATGCTTCAACAAATCATCACAACATTGACACTCCTAAACTCTCATGACGTTGTCCAGCGAGGCAGTGGCTCACAAAGAATTCGGCGAGTTGTCCCATCACGCAAGAGACGTTTGAGATACCCACAACCTCCCTGGCACGCATGAGCAACATGTCAGAAAAGCGCAAAGCCTAACATCACAAAATGGGCTTGATGTGCCAAAATAGGCCTAGATGAGCCACACATCTTTTAACAACCAATCACACGCTATTATGTAGCATTGGTTGATAAGAGCCTATAAATACACCCCTCTTGGTAAGAAAGATGATCACAATTTCATTTTCTCAAAATAACTTATCTCTCTAGCTTTCTCTCTCTAGAAAAGCTCTCTAGAGCTCTCTTGTTTTCTATAAAGACTTACTCTCACGCCGGAGGCGCCATCCTGAAAACACCATATGGATATAACTTTGTTCTTTAGTGTGTTGTCTTCACACTGATCATCGGGTCGTGAAGACTAAACACCTTTGCTTTGAAGGGAGAACACTAAGACTTGAGATGATTTGATTAAGAATTGAACACTTAGACTAGATACCATTGCTTATGTGGACAAAAAGACATACATTTCTAGTGTGTTTGCGTTGACTTAGTCAAAATAGGCGCATAAATAAATATCTATCTAAACTTTAAAAAAAAAATATTTATTGACACTATATTTATATTATTCATGAAAATGAGAGTTGTAACTAAAAATCAATGTAGAATCAATAGAATTAAACACAATTACATGAATTAAAATATTATGTATATTAAGATTAGGAATAATTAAAGATGGCTACCTTGTATAATTCACCTTTTGTAATTGAGTATCCTGTACTTTTTTGTAACTATTGACTATCATGTACATTGTTCCATTCATTTTGTCTCTAATATTATTAGTGAAATGAAAAATGACAAAATTACCCTTAAATTACAACTTCCCCTGAACCTTCGTCTGTTTTTTAGATGCAAAGAAGATGGTGAATGAGAGATTCGTTGAGTTTGTGTCGCGAGAAAAGTAGGGGTAGGTACGTTGGGAGCTTGGCAAACGTTCGCGGACTAGGGGACATGGTTGAGATTTTTTCATGACAATCCTAAACATGAATGTGTAGTTGGTTGACGAATGAGCTTGCAGAGTAGCATGAAGGTAGGGTTATCATGATAACTAAAAACTTGTTGCAATTGATGCGCCTGTTTGACCCGAGTCAACGTAAACGTACTATTTTCGCTTGTCTTCTTGTCCAGGTAAGCAAAGATGTATATCCTAGTGTTCCAGTCTATGTCCAATTGTCTACTGTCCAATCTTCACTCTTCACATCAAGGTTATCCTATCTCTGTGGACCTGTGATCTGCGGGAAGACAACGTACCAAAGAATGAAGTACCCAAAGTAGTGTTTCTGGGACAACGCCTTAGACGTGAGAGTAAGTCTCTGTTGGATAACACAACTGAGAGCTTTTCTAGAAAGAGAAAGCTATAAAGATAAGTGAATTTGAGGGAATAAAGATCCCTCTCTCTTAAAAATAATGGATATTTATAGGCTCTTGCCAACCAGTGTCACATGTCAGCTTGTGATTGTTTGTTGGAGAACGTTAGAGCCATCTAGGATCATTAGGCCCACTAGGGACATGTGCTTCCCTACTCTCCAAATGTGTTGCTCGTGCAAGGAAGAGGGATCGCAGTTTCCCCATACACCTCTCGCATGCTATGGTGACACATCGTATCATTTAATCAATGATAGAGTTGCTCCATGCCTCGGGGATGATGGCAACAATCCTTGAAAGAAGTTGGTTTGTGCTTTCTAGAATGAAAACCAATCATCAAGTGGATTTGATTCATGGTTTGAAGTATGACAACCAATACTTCAATCCATAGCGGAGTTGCTCTATGCCTCACGGGCGACAACAACAATCATTTAGAGGAGTCGGTTCGTGTTTTTGGGCACGACAACCAATCCTCAAGTGGATTTGATTCATGCTTTCAAGCATAATGACAAATCCTTCAATCAATGGTTGAGTTGCTCCATGCCTCGTGGGCGATGACAACAATCCTTGGAAGGAAGAAGTTGGTTCATGCTTTTGGGCATGGCGACCAATCCTCAAGTGGAGTTGATTCATGCTTTCAGGCATAACAAACAATCCTTCAATTAGTGGTGGAGTTGTTCCATGCCTTGCGGGTGATGTAAAAAATTCTTAGGAGGAGTTAGTTCGTGATTTCGGGCACGACGACTAATCATAGATTTGATTCATGCTTTTAAGCATAATGACAAATCCTTCAATCAATGGTGGAGTTTCTCCATGTCTCATGGGTAATGACTACAATCCTTGGGAGGATTTTGTTTGTGCTTTCGGGCACGATGACCAATCCTTAAATGGAGTTGATTCATGCTTTCAGGCATAACAACCAATCATTTAAATAATGGTAGAGTTGTTCCATGCCTCACAGGTGATGGTGACAATCCTTGGGAGGAGTTGGTTCGTGCTTTTGGGCACAACGAACAATCCTCAATTGGATTTTATTCATGCTTTCAAGCATGAAGACCAACCCTTTAATCAATGGTGGAGTTGTTCCATGCCTTGCGGACAATGACGACAATCCTTGAGAGTATTTGGTTCATGATTTTGGGCTGACGACCAATCCTCAAGTGGATTTGATTTATGCTTTTAGTCATAACGACCAATCCTTTAATCAATGATAGAGTTTTTGCATGCCTCGCGGGTGATGACGATAATCCTTGGGAGGAGTTGGTTCGTACTTTTGGGCATGAAGACCAATTCTCAAGAGGAGTTGATTCATATTTTCAAGCATTACGACCAATCCTTCAATCAGTGGTTGAGTTTCTCCATGTCTTGTGGGTGATGAATATAATCCTTGGGAGGAATTGACTCATGCTATCAGGCACGACAACCAAACCTTAAGTGGAGTTGATTCATGCTTTCAGACATGACGAACAATCGTTTTTTACTTGTAAGTGTCAACAAATAAAGATATTTCCATTCATTGACTAACTATTACAATAGCGGGTTATAAAATATTTCTTCTTACGAAATACATTTTCTTATGCAGCTCTGAATTTCTCAAACTTCTTCTCCCTAAGTTTTTTTCCATAAACTTTTTGAAGTAATGGTAGTCCTCAATTTTGTGTCCCTTGCCCTTGTGTAGTTTGCACCACAAGTTCTTTTTATTTCATTTCTTTTTCTTGTATGTCAATTCGGTGGAGGATGGAACTCTTCCAACTAAAGGGCTTGTTCGAGCACCTCTTCGTATGTGGTGTTGAGAAGAGTGTAGTCAAAGTCTTCTTGAGCCTTTCTTGCGTTGTCCACATTAGGAGCTTGGCTTGTGTACCCACTTTTTCCCATGTTGTCGGCACGCTGAATACTTTAAGTATGTCTTTGGCCCCAACGTATTTGTAGATTATGTTGAGCATCTCTTCCTAAATCTTGGGTTGAGATCTTGAAAACGCGGCGTGGAGGTAGGGGTTCCTAAGCCAATTACGGAAGTTTGTCATCATTGTCTCATCGGTAGTCTCGTCACTCTCACGCTCATCTTTACGGAAGCGTTCCACGTAATCAACGAGTATTTCATTACGCCTTTGCCTTATGTTGATGAGGGTGATCTTGGGCTTAGACACCTTTCTTATGGACATAAACCTTTTCAAGAACATTATTTGAAATTTCTCTCGCGAGGTGATGACACTATTGGGGAGGTCACAATACCAATTTTGGGCTTAACCGGCGAAATTTTAAGCGAATGGCCATGGTAAGCCCGTCGTAAGTCATGTTTGGAAACATAGTCCTATGTAGATTGGAATCGTTTGTAGAGTCGGACTTAGTGGAATATTGACGGATGGCACAATGTGGGCTGCGACTGCGACACTAGTCGATGCCATTTGATTTTGGAGGCGTTGCATCTCTTCTTATAGGGCCATGAGAGCGGATTGGTCATTGCGGATCAGAGCTTGGTCACGTGACTCTATAAGTCATCCATGATGGGGAAGGGGGTCATCCCGCCTATCATTTATTCTAGGCCTTTGATTAGGGCTCTCAACTATCTTTAGGGTAGAGTATGCTTGAGGCTCTCGGTGACAAGTGTTGTTTGTCCTTGACCTAGAGACCTCAAATTTACCGTATCTTTTTTTTGTGTTGAGTATTCGAGGGTCTCTCTTTGTGGCGAGAGCACCTAGAGTATACAAAGTCCTTTTTGATAGAAAGTTTATCGCGAGCTCAGGCATCACGATGGCCATGGGTGGTGCGACGTGTTGTTTTATACGAAAAGGATGCTTCTTTGTTCTCGCTACCAGTTTTGAAGCTGAGGGAAGAGGTGGAGGAGGAGCCTAGGAAATAGGGGCTACGGGAGTGACATGTGTCGCGGTAGCGGCAATGACGGAATCCTCAAGGGTGACTCGCATGACCTCAGTCATTTGATTAGTGAATTTTTTCATGGAATAGCTGATACTTGTCATGAAATGAGTCTCTGCGAGAAGCTAGGGAGCAGTGCCTTGGGGAGCTAAAGGGACTAGAGAGGTTCATGCTGTCTTTGTTGCAAAATTTGACTTCTTGCGCTTAAGGTGATCGCACAATTCAAAAAAGTTATGGTTGAGCCCTTATTGGATTTGCTCCATGTTCTCTTACACTCTCCCCATGTGGGGGTTGATGTGGTCTCCCAATCGGTCTTGGACAGAGGGGAGGCTTACCCTTGATTTGGTTGGATTCGCCAAGGGGGTAATGTTCTCCATTGCAAGGCTTGGACCTGTGCGATAATGAATGGCGTTGCGTCTGGTGTTGGCTCTCTTGTGGCAGATGGGAGCCATATAAGTGTCCAGTTGTCATACGGAGGCTAGGAGACAATGGCTTTCAATTCATTCCCGATATTGGAACCAGCAGATGCACCTATTTGACTAGGGTCAACGCAAACACACTATTTTCGTTTGTCTTCTTGTCCATGTAAACAAAGGTGTCTAGCCTAGTGTTCAAGTCTATATCTATTTGTCTAATGTCCAATCTCGCTCTTCACGTCAAGGTTACCCAATCTCTGTGGACTTGTAATATGCGAGAAGATAACACACCAAAGAACGAAGTACCCGAAGTGGTGTTTTTAGGACGACACCTCATGTGTGAGAGTAAGTCTATGTTAGATAACATAGAGGCTCTTGAGATGTTTTCTCGAGAGATAAATCTAGAGAGATAAGTAAATTTTAGAGAATGAACATCCATTTATCTTACAAAGAGTGAAGTATTAACATACTTTTACCAACTAGTGTCACATGTTAGCGTGTGATTGGTTGTTGGAGAATGTTATGCCCATCTAGGCCCATTAAGCCCTCTAAAGATTTGGGTTTCCCTGATGCGTTGCTCATGCAAGCTGAAAGGTTCATAGGTTCTTCATATGCATCTCGCGTGCTGGGGTGACTCATCGTATCCCTTATGATTCTCTACCTCACGGGGTAGTGTATTGGAGCATCTCAAGGGTGACTTGGTAAGGTTGTGACTTAGCAAAAACCTTGTGAAAGTATGTTGATTCATAATGTGTTGTCTTGGGTCAAAGGGGATCAACTAGAAAGAGTAAGAAATCATGAAACATGCATGTTATGATGTAACATTTAGATGTCGCGATATTCACGCTCCATGTCACAGCAAGGGTATGTTTTGATCCAGCTTAGCGCCATTTTGAATTTTTATTCCCACCGTTATGACCATTCTTGCCACGAGAAAGCTCGCACTTCAAAAGAGATCATGCTTTTTGGGAGATCACCATGAGATACTTAGTGTGTTTCCCATGATCCTGGGAGCCTCTTTCCTCAATGTTGGTATTTGGGTTATTCCACGTCACCAGGAAGGTCATGCTTCCCAAGAAATCGTGCTTCGTGGGAGGTCATGCTTCGCATGTCGATGAGCTTTGCGGGAGCTTACCACGATACACTTGGTATATTTTTTATAGTATTGGGAACCTCTTTCCTCATGGGAAGCTTTTGATATTCTTACGTACTTTGTCTGAGGAAGGTCGCTATCCCTGGGATGCTCATGTTTTGCATTGGGAAAAAGGGAGCTTCCACGCTTTCCGGAGTCATGGGGAACACTTAGAATAATACTAAAGCACCTTGGTCACATTTGGTTCATCGCGGTAGGGGAATGCGTCAACGAGGAAAGAAGTTGTGCTGGGGAAACACGTTTGTGGCGACAAAGAGTTTGAATGTCGTGACATCTGTCTATTTTGAGTCGCACTCACCAAGGGATATGTCTCTTCATGTGCTTCTCGTGCTATGGCATCCATCCATTTTGAGTTGCACTTCCCATGAGAAGTGTTGTCATTTCACGACACCCATTTCTGTGCCGTAACTTTGATGTCGTGAGACAAGATTTTTCTCTTTTGTGGCTTCCAGGTGTTTCCTCTTGCACCAATTTGTTTTGGAGATATTTGGGAACTTCAAGGCAAGCAAGATACTTGCTTTGGGGCATTCCGAGTGTC
>JAYMTA010005618.1:0-11215 GCA_036897625.1 Pelargonium cotyledonis | reverse complement strand
GTCATAATAAAACCGCCGTTAGGGGCTCCAGACTAAACCAAATTATACTCGAAACCCACCTTTAGAAAACTAAGACATAGTTGAACGCTACTAAACTTGAATCGAAAGCATACGAGTAGCGCATGATCACTTTCAAGCCATTTAAATTTGATGGTCATTTTCGGCCATTTTTCTGAAAAACACCATGTCTTAGTAAAATGGCAGTTAGGGGCTCCAGACTAAAGCAAATTATACCCAAAACCCACCAATGAAAAGCTAAGAGATAGAGAAACATTACCAAACTTTATATGGAAGCATACGAGTAGGGTATGATCACTTTCGAGCCCTTTAAAGTTGATGGTCATTTCTGCCTTTTTTCTGAAAAGCCATGTCTTACTAAAACGGCCGCTACGGGATCCAGACTAAAATCAATTATACCCGAAACCCGCCAATGGAAAGAAAAGACACATGGGAATGCTAGTAAACTAGAATCAAAAGCATACGAGTAGCGCATTATCACTTTTGAGAACTTCAAAGTTGATTGTCGTTTTGGCCATTTTTTTGAAAAACGCCATGTTTTACTAAGACGGACGCTAGGGGCTCTAGACTAAACACAATTATAACCAAAACCCACCGTTGGAAGGCTAAGAAAAAGACAAACGCTACCAAACTAGAATCGGAAGCATACAAGTAGGGCATGATTACTTTCGATCCCTTCAAAGGTGATTAGCGTTTCGGCCGTTTTTCTAAAAAATGCCATGTCTTACTAAAATGGCCTCTACGGGCTCTAGCCTAAACCAAATTATACCCAAAACCCACCGTTGGAAAGCTAAGTCATAGAGGAATACTATCAATCTAGAATCGGAAGCATACGAGTAGCGTGTGATCACTTTCGAGCCATTCAAAGTTGATGGTCGATTCGGCCATTTTTCTGAAAAACACCATGTCTTATTAAAATGGCCGTTAGGGGCTGCAGACTAAAGCTATTATACCCGAAACCCACCAATGGAAAGCTTAGACATAGAGAAACATTACCAAACTTGAATCGGAAGCATATGAGTAGTGTATGATCACTTTTGAGCCCTTTAAATTTGACGGTCGTTTCTGCCGTTTTTCTACAAAACGCCATGTCTTACTAAAATGGCCGCTACGGGCTCCAGACTAAACCAAATTATACCCGAAACCCACCAATGGAAATATAAGACATAGAGGAATGCTAGTAAACTAGAATCGGAAGCATATGAGCAGTGCATGATCACTTTTGGGAACTTCAAAGTTGATTGTCATTTTGGCCATTTTTTTAAAAAACGCCATGTCTTACTAAAACGGACGCTCGGGGCTCCAGAGTAAACACAATCATAACCGATACCTATAGTTGGAAAGCTAAGACAAACACAAATGCTACCAAACTAGAATCGGAAGCATACGAGTAGGGCATGATCACTTTCAATCCCTTCAAAGTTGATTAGCGTTTTGGCCATTTTTTTGAAAAACGCCATGTCTCACTAAAATGGCCTCTATGGGCTCCAGACTAAACCAAATTATACCTGAAACCCACTGTTGGAAAGCTAAGTCATAGGGGAACGCTACCAAACTAGAATCGAAAGCATACGAGTAGCGCATGATCACTTTCGAGCCCCTCAAAGTTGATTATTGTTTTGTCCATTTTTGTGAAAAGCGCTATGTCTTACTAAAATGGCCGCTAGGGGCTCCATACTAAACCAAATTATACCCAAAACCCACCGTTGGAAAGCTAAGACATAGAGAAACGCTACGAAACTAAAATCAGAAGCATATGAGCAATACATGATCACTTTCGTGCCTTTCAAAGTTGATTGTCGTTTTATCCGTTTTTCTGAAAAATGCCATGTCTTACTAAAACGGCCGTTAGGGGCTCCAAACTAAACCTAATTATACCCGAAACCCACTGTTGGAAAGCTAAGGCATAGTGGAACGCTACAAAACTATAATAAGAAGCATACGAGTAGCACATGATCACTTTCGAGCCCTTCAAAGTTGATGGTCGTTTTGTCCGTTTTTATAAAAAATGCCATGTCTTACTAAAACTGCCGTTAGGGGCTCCAGACTAAACCAAATTATACCTGAAACCCTTCGTTACAAAGTTAAGATGTAGAGAAACTCTACCAAATTGGAATCAGAAACATACGAGTATGAATGACCACTTTTGATCCCCTCAAAGATGATTGTTGTTTCTGCCATTTTTTTTGAAAAGCGCCATGTCTTACTAAAACGGCGCTAGGGGCTCCAGGCTAAACAAATTTATACCCGAAACCCACTGTTGGAAAGCTAAGACAAAGATGAACGCTTCCAAGCTGGATTCAGAAGCATACGAGTAGCGCATGATCAGTTTGGAGCCCTTTAAAGTTGATTAGTGTTTCGGCCGTTTTTCTGAAAAGCGCCATGTCTTACTAAAACGGCCCCTAGGGGCTCCAGACTAAACCAAATTATACTCGAAACCCATCGTTGTAAAGCTAAGACATAGAGGATTGCTAGTAAACTAGAATCGGAAGCATACGAGTAACCCATGATCACTTTCGATCCCTTCAAAGTTGATTATCGTTTCGGCCTTTTTTCTGAAAAAGACATGTCTTATTAAAACGCCCGTTAGGGGCTCCATACTAAACCAAGATATACCTGAAACCCACAATTGGAAAGCTAAGACATAGTGAAACGCTACTAAACTAGAATCGGAAGCATATGAATAGAGCATGATCACTTTGGAGCACTTCAAAGTTGATGGTTGTTTCGGCCGTTTATTTGAAAAATACCATATCTTATTAAAACAGCATTTAGGTGCTCCAGACTAAACCAAATTAAACCCCAAACCCACCGTTAGAAAGCTAAGATATAGAGCTACGGTACCAAATTGGGATCGGAAGGATACGAGTAGAGCGTGATCACTTTCGAGCCCCTCAAATTTGATTGTCGTTTAGGCCATTTTTCTTAAAAGCGCCAGGTCTTACTAAAACGGCTATAAGAGGCTCCGGACTAAACCAAATTATACTGGAAACCCACCGATAGAAAGCTAGGATATAAAACAACACTACGAAACTGGGATTGGTAGCATATTAGTGGCGAATGATTACTTTCGAGCCCCTCAAAGTTGATTGTCATTTCGGCCGTTTTTCTGAAAAGCGCCATGTCTTACTACAACAGCCACGAAGGGCTCCAGACTAAACAAAATTATACCCGAAACCCACCGTTGGAAAGCTAAGACATAGATGAACGTTACCAAACTGGAATCAAAAGCATACAAGTAGCGCATGATCATTTTCAAGCCCTTCAAAGTTGATTAGCGTTTTGGAAGTTTTTCTGAAAAGCGCCATGTCTTACTAAAATGGCCGCTAAGGGCTCCAGACTAAACCAAATTATACCTGAAACCCTCCGTTGGAAAGCTAAGACATAGAGGAACGCTAGTAAATTGGAATCGGAAGCATACGAGTAGCGTATGGTGACTTTCAATACCTTCAAAGTTGATTGTTGTTTCGGCCATTTTTCTGAAAAACGCCATGTCTTATTAAAATGGCCGGTAGAGGCTCCAGACTAAACCAAATTATACCCGAAACCCACCATTCGAAAGCTAAGACATAGAGGAACGCTAGTAAACTAGAATCGGAAGCAAACGAATAGAGCATGATCACTTTTGATACTTTCAAATTTGATTGTCGTTTCGGCCATTTTTCAAAAAAAATGCCTTGTCTTATTAAAACGGCTGTTAGGGGCTCCAGACTAAACAAAAAAATTATACCTGAAACCCACCGTTAGAAAGCTAAGATATAGAGAAATGCTACTAAACTAGAATCAGAAGCATACGAGTAGAGCATGATTACTTTCAAGCCCCTCAAATTTGATTGTCATTTTGGCCATTTTTCTTAAAAGTGCCATGTCTTACTACAACGGCCGTTAGAGGCTCCAGACTAAACAAAACTATACACAAAAACTACCATTCGAAAGCTAAGACATAGACAAATGCTACCAAACCAGAATCAGAAGCATACAAGTAGCGCATGATCACTTTCAAGCCCTTCAAAGTTGATTAGCGTTTCGGCCATTTTTCTGAAAAGTGCCATGTCTTACTAAAATGGCCGCTAGGGGTTCCAGACTAAACCAAATTATACCCGAAACCCACCATTAGAAAGCTAAGACATAGAGCAACTCTAGTAAACTAGAACCGGAAGCATACGAGTAGCGCATGATTACTTTTGATCCCTTCAAAGTTGATTATCGTTTCGGCCATTTTTTTGAAAAACGCCATGTCTTACTAAAACGATCGCTACAGGCTCCAGACTAAACACAATTAAAACTAAAACCCACCATTGAAAAGCTAAGACAAAGATAAATGCTACGAAACTAGTATCATACGAGTAGCATATGATCACTTTCGAGCCCTTTAAAGTTGATAGTCGTTTCTGCCGTTTTTCTGAAAAACGCCATGTCTTACTAAAACGGCCGTTACGGGCTCCAGACTAAACCAAATTATACCCAAAACCCATCGTTGGAAAGCTAAGACATAGACGAATGCTAAAAAATTATAATCAGAAGCATACGAGTAGCACATTATCACTTTCGAGCCCTTCAAAATTGATTAGCGTTTCAGCCATTTTTCAAAAAAATGCCATGTCTTACTAAAACGGCCGCTACGGGCTCCAGACTAAACACAATTAAAACGGAAACCCACTGTTGGAAATCTAAAACAAAGAAGAACGCTACGAAACTAGAATCAAATGCATACGAGTAGGGCATGATCATTTTCAAGCCCTTCAAATTTGATTAGCGTTTCGGCCGTTTTTCTAAAAAATGCCTTGTCTTACTAAAATGGCTTCCACGGGCTCCAGACTAAACCAAATTATACCTACACCCTCTATTAAAAAGCTAAGACATAGAGGAACGCTATTAAACTAGAATCGGAAGCATATGAGTTACGCTTAATCACTTTCGAGCCCCTCAAAGTTGATTGACGTTTCGACCATTTTTCTAAAAAGTACCATGTCTTACTACAAGAGCTGCTAGGGGCTCCAGACTAAACCAAATTATACCCGAAACCCACCATTGAAAAGCTAAGACATAGACAAACGCTACCAAACTAGAATCAGAAGCATACGTGTAGCGCATTATCACGTTTGAGCCTTTCAAAGTTGATTAGCGTTTCGGCCATTTTTCTGAAAAATGCCATGTACTACAAAAATGGCCGCTACGGGCATAACACTAAACCAAATAATACCCAAAACCCACTGCTGGAAATCTAAGACATAGTGGAACGTTATTAAAATAGAATCCATAGCATACGATTAGCGCATGATCACTTTCAAGCCCTTCAAAGTTGATGGTCGTTTCGACAATTTTTCTGAAAAATGCCATGACTTACTAAAACGGCCGTTAAGGGCTCCAGACTAAACAAAAGTATACCGAAAACCCACCGTTGAAAGATAAGACATAAAGAAACACTACCAATTTAGAATCGTAAGCTTACAAGTAGCAATTGATCACTTTCGAGGCCCTCAAAGTTGATTGTCATTTTGGCCGTTTTTTTGAAAAATGCCATGTCTTACTAAAACGGCCGCTAGGGGCTCTATTCTAAACAAAAGTATAACCGAAACCCACCATTGGAAAGCTAAGACATAGACAAACTCTACTAAACTGGAATTAGAAGCATACGAGTAGTGCATTATCACTTTCGAGACCTTCAAAGTTGATTTGCGTTTCGGCCATTTTTTTGAAAAATGCTATGTATAACTAAAACGGCCATTACGGGCTCCATACTAAACCAAATTATACCCGAAACCCACTCCTGGAAAGCTGAGACATAGATGAACGCTACCAAACTAAAATCGGAAGCATACAAGTAGCGCATGATCAATTTCGAGCCCTTCAAAATTTATTTTCGTTTTTAAATTTTTCTAAAAAATGCCATGTCTTACTAAAACGACTGCTACGGGCTCCAGACTAAACAGAATTGAAATAGAAACCCACCATTATAAAGCTAAGACAAAGACGAACACTATGAAACTAGAATCAAAAGCATATGAGTAGCACATGATCACTTTCGAGCCCTTCAAAGTTGATTGTCGTTTCGCCCATTTTTCTAAAAAGCGCCATGTCTTACTACAATGGCCGCTGGGGGCTCCAGACTAAACAAAATTATACCCGAAACCCACCATTAGAAAGCTAAGACATAGACGAACTCTACCAAACTAGAAACAGAAGCATACGGGTAGCGCATTATCACTTTCGGGCCCTTCAAAGTTGATTAGCATTTCGGCTGTTTTTCTGAAAAACACCTTGTCTTACTAAAACGGCCGTTAGGGGCTTCAGACTAAACCAAATTATACCCAAAACTCACTGTTGGAAAGCTAAAATATAGAGAAACGCTTCCAACTTGGAATTAGAAACTTATGAGTAGTGCATGATTATTTTCAGCTAAAACATAGAAAAATGTTACCAATTTGGAATCGGAAGCTTACGAGTAACATATGATCATTTTCATGCCCTTCAAAGTTGATTGTCGTTTCGGCTGTTTTTCTGAACAATGCCATGTCTTACTAAAATGGCCATTAGGGGCTCCAGACTAATCCAAATTATACCCGAAACACACCGTTGGAAAGCTAAGATATAGAGCAACGCTACCAAACTTGAATCAGAAGCATACGAGTAGCGCATGATCACTTTCGAGCCCTTTAAAGTTGATTGTCGTTTTGGCCATTTTTCTGAAAAGCGCCATGTCTTACAAAAACGGCCGCCAGGGGTTCCAGACTAAACAAAAACATACATGAAACCCACCGTTGGAAAGCTAAGACATAGAAAAACGCTACCAAACTAGAATCAGAAGCATACGAGTAGCGCATGATCAATTTTGAACCCTTCAAATTTGATTAGCGTTTTGGCCGTTTTTTTTGAAAAATGCCATGTCTTACTAAAATGGCCGCTACGGGCTCCAGACTAAACCAAATTATACCTGAAACCCACCGTTGGAAAGCTAAGACATAGACGAACACTACCAAACTAAAATTGAAAGCATACGAGTAGCGCATGATCACTTTCGAGCCTTTCAAATTTGATTGTTATTTTGGCCGTTTTTCTAAAAACGCTATGTATTACTAAAATGGCCCCTACGGGCCCAGACTAAACACAATTAAAACGAAAACCCACCGTTGGAAAACTAAGACAAAGACGAATGCTATGAAACTAGAATCAAAAGCAAACGAGTAGCGCATGATCACATTCAATCCCTTTAAAGTTGATTAGCGTTTCAGATGTTTTTCTGTAAAATGCAATGTCTTACTAAAATGGCTGCTACGGGCTCCAGACTAAACCAAATTATACCCAAACCCACCGTTGAAAAGCTAAGACATAGAGGAACGCTAGTAAACTAGAATCGAAAGCATACGAGTAGCGCATAATCACTTTCGAGCCCTCAAATGTGATTGTCGTTTCGTCTATTTTTCTAAAATGCCCATGTCTTACTACAACGGCCGCTAGGGGCTCCAGACTAACACAAACTATACCCAAAACCCACCATTGGAAAGCTAAGACATAGGCGAACGCTACCAAATTGAAATCAGAAGCATACGATTAGCGAATTATCACTTTTGAGTCCTTCAAAGTTGTGTAGCATTTCGCCCATTTCTCTGAAAAAAGCCTTGTCTTACAAAAACGGCCGTTAGGGTCATCAGACTAAACCAAATTATACCCGAAACCTACTATTGGAAAGCTAAAACATAGAGAAATGCTACTATTTTGGAATCGGAAGCATACAAGTTGCGTATGATCACTTTTGAGCCCTTCAAATTTGATTAGCGATTCAGCCGTTTTTCTGAAAAATTTCGTGTCTTACTAAAACATCCGTTACGGGCTCCAGACTACGCCAAATTAATCCCTGAAGCCCACCGTTGAAAAGCTAAGACATAGACAAACGCTAACAAACTAGAATTGGAAGCATATGAGTAACGCATGATCACTTTCGAGCCATTCAAAGTTGATTGTCATTTTGGCCGTTTTTCTAAAAAATGCCATGTCTTACTAAAATGGCCGCTACGGGCTCCAGACTAAACACAATTAAAATGGAAACCCACCGTTGGAAAGCTAAGACAAAGACAAACGCTATGAAACTAGAATCAAAAGCATACGAGTAGCGCATGATCACTTTCGAGCCCTTCAAAGTTGACTAGTGTTTTGGCCATCTTTCTGCAAAATGCTATGTCTTTCTAAAATGGCTGCTACGGGTTCCAGACTAAACCAAATTGTACCCAAACCCACCGTTGAAAAGCTAAGACATAGAGGAACGCTACTAAACTAGAATCGGAAGCATACGAGTAGCGCATAATCACTTTCGATCCCCTCAAATTTGATTGTTGTTTCGGCCGTTTATCTAAAAAGCGCCATGTCTTACTACAACGGCCGCTAGGGGCTCCAGACTAAACCAAATTATACCCAAAAACCACCGTTGTTAAGCTAAGACATAGACGAACGCTACCAAACTTAAATCAGAAGCATATGATAGTATATTATCACTTTCGAGCCCTTCAAAGTTGATTAGCGTTTCAGCCGTTTTTCTAAAAAAACACCTTGTCTTACTAAAAAGGCCGTTAGGGGCTTCAGACGAAACGAAATTATACCTAAAACCCACTATTGGAAAGCTAAAACATAGAGAAATGCTACTATTTTGGAATCGGAAGCTTACGAGTAGCGTATGATCATTTTTGAGCCCTTCAGAGTTGATTGTTGTTTCGGCCGTTTTTCTAAAAAATGCCATGTCTTACTAAAATGGCCGTTAGGGGCTCTAGACTAAACCAAATTATGCCTGAAACACACCGTTGGAAAGCTAAGATATAGAGCAACACTACCAAACTTGAATCGGAAGAATCGGAAGCATACAAGTAGTGCAAGATCACTTTCAAGCCCTTCAAAGTTGATTGTTGTTTTGGTCATTTTTCTGAAAAGCGCCATGTCTTTCTAAAACGGCTGCTAAGGGCTACAGACTAAACAAAAGTATACTCGAAACCCACCGTTGGAAAGCTAAGAATAGACAAACGCTACCAAACTGGATTCAGAAGCATACGAGTAGTGCATGATCACTTTCGATCCCTTCAAACTTGATTAGCGTTTCGGCCGTTTTTCTGAAAAATGCCATGTCTTACTAAAACGGCCGCTACGGGCTATAGACTAAACCAAATTATACCCGAAACCCACCGTTGGAAAGCTAAGACATAGAGGAACACTACTAAACTACAATCAAAAGCATACGAGTTGCGCATAATCACTTTTGAGCCCCTCAAAGTTGATTGTCGTTTTGGCCATTTTTCTAAAAAGCGCCATGTCTTACTACAACGGCCGCTAGGGTATCCAGACTAAACCAAATTATACCCGAAACCTTCCGTTGGTAAGCTAAGACATAGACAAACACTACCAAACTAGAATCAGAAGAATACGAGTAGAGCATTATCACTTTCGAGCCTTTCAAAGTTGATAAGCGTTTCGGCCATTTTTCTGAAAAACCCCTTGTCTTAAAATGGCCGTTACGGGCTTTAGACTAAACCAAATTGTACCTGAAACCCACTGTTGGAAAGCTAAGACATAGTGGAACGTTACTAAACTAGAATCGGTAGCATACGAGTAGCGCATGATCACTTTCGAGCCCTTCAAAGTTGAAATTCGTTTCGGTCATTTTTTTGAAAAACTCCATGTCTTACTAAAACGGCCGTTAGGGGCTCCAGGCTAAACCAAATTATATTCGAAACCCACAGTTGGAAAGCTAAAACATAGAGAAATGTTACCAATTTGGAATCGGAAGCTTACGAGTAGTGTATGATCATTTTCAAGATCTTCAAAGTTGATTGTCATTTCGGCTATTTTTTAAAAAATGCCATGCTTACTAAAATGGCCGTTAGGAGCTCCAGACTAACCCAAATTATACCTGAAACACACCGTTAGAAAGCTAAGATATAAAGCAACGCTACCAAACTTGAATCGGAAGCATACAAGTAGCGCATGATCACTTTCGAGCCCCTCAAAGTTGATTGTCATTTTGGCCGTTTTTCTGAGAAGCACCATGTCTTACTAAAACGGCCGCTAGGGGCTCCAGACTAAACAAAAGTATACCCGAAACCCACCATTGGAAAGCTAAAACATAAACGAACGCTACCAAACTAGAATTAGAAGCATACGAGTAGCGCATGATCACTTTCGAGCCTTTCAAAGTTGATTAGCGTTTCTGCCATTTTTCTGAAAAAGGCCATGTCTTACTAAAACGGCCGCTACAGGCTCAAGACTAAACCAAATTATACCCGAAACTCACCGTTGGAAAGCTAAGATATAGAGAAACGCTGACAAACTAGAATCGGAAGCATACGAGTAGAGCATGATGATTTTTGAGCCCCTCAAAATTGATTGTCCTTTCAGCCATTTTTCTGAAAAGCGCCATTTTTCGGCTAGGGGCTGCAGACTTACAAAATTATACCCGAAACCCACCGTTGGAAAGCTAAGACATAGAGGAACGCTAGTAAACTAGAATCGGAACCATACGAGTAGCGCATGATCACTTTCAAGCCGTTCAAAGTTGATTGTCGTTTCGGTAGTTTTTCTAAAAAATGCCATGCCTTACAAAAACGGCCGTTAGGGTCTTCAGACAAAACAAAATTATACTCGAAACCCACTATTGGAAAGCTATGACATAGAGAAACGCTACCATTTTGAAATCGAAAGCTTACGAGTAGCGTATGAACACTTTCGAGCCCTTCAAAGTTGATTGTCGTTTTGTCCATTTTTCTGAAAAACACCATGTCTTACTAAAACGGCCGTTAGGGGCTCCAGACTAAACCAAATTATACCCAAAACCCACCGTTGGAAAGCTAAGACATAGAAAAATGCTAACAATCTGAAATCGGAAGCATACGAGTAGAGCATGATCATTTTCAAGCCCCTAAAAAATGATAGTCATTTCGGCCATTTTTCTAAAAAGCGCCATGTCTTACTAAAACGGCCATTAGGGGCTCTAGTCCAAACAAAATTATACGAGAAACCCACCGTTGGAAAGCTAAGACATAGCCTAACGCTACCAAACTGAAATAAGAAGCATACAAGTAGCGCATGATAACTTTCAAGCCCATAAAAGTTGATTAGCGTTTCGGCTATTTTTCTAAAAAATGCCATGTCTTACTAAAATGGCCGCTATGAGATCCAAACCAAACCCAATTATACCAAAAACCCAACGTTAGAAAGT
>JAYMTA010005617.1:0-11215 GCA_036897625.1 Pelargonium cotyledonis | reverse complement strand
CTGCAGCTTTGGTAACAATAGTGTAGGGGAAAACCAAGAGGTCATCGCTACCAAAGCTTTGTCAGCAGCCTCACAAACAAATTTTTTGTCTTGTGAAGACTTGAGAAGAAGCTGCACAAGCTGCACCCATGATATGTGTTCAAAGTCAAAGATTTATGTTCACGTATAAGGGAAAATACCTTCGACAGAAAAACAAGGAAACCAGATTTGGGATTATATTAAAAAAAGCCAAATTACCAGAGTGTCCAAAGAATCAATTATACAATCATTATATGCACTGAAAATGTCTGCAGAAGTCATAATTGCAGTTTTACAAACAGCACTTCTTGGATTTTTCAGAGACTTCACTACAAGTGGGATCACATCACCCCTATAAAAAGCAATATGATAGCAATTAATCAATTGTCCAACAACCAATTTAGAAGGAAAAAATTGAGACATCAAGATGAAAGAATAAAAAACAGAAATCCCATAGATGTAAAATAACAAAACTCACAGCAGGTTAACCATCAATTCCTTGTGAAAAATTGATAATCGACGTACATTATTGAGTGCGTCACACACCATAGTCCAATCTTTAGAGTCTAGTCCAGCTAGGAGCTCCTGAAATATGAAACAAGATATGAAGCACATCAGACAAATAGTTGATACCAAGAATCAGAGTATTATTACAATAAACCCACAGCGGTGCCAGGTCCAATGTGCCAAGGCTTAAGACCATCACCATTGAACAAACACCCTCAACAGATAAGAACAATACAGACATTGGGGGGAGGGACTTCATACCTCAACACTGGAATCAACATCTTCAAGATCATTCAAGTTCTCAGAATCAATGTATTCTACTTCTGAATTTCCTATCTCCACTTCAGAGTTGACAACTTCAATGCCATCGGTAGGAGATGAAACTACTGAGTCTACAGTTTTCCTCTGCCATTCTTCGAGATTTTCATCAGCATTACCAGCATAAGATTTAGTCAAACTCATTTTACTGGAGCTTTCATTCTTCCTCTCAGAACCAGGTACCATGTTGAGATCTCTGAGAGCTTTCCCCGACATCACTATTAGGCTTGAAGTCAGAAATAAAAAGAAAGTTGCTTCAATATAAGCTTAAGAAATTTAATCTTTTGGTGTACTCGCAAACAAACATGCAGAGAGAGAAAACATGGCAAGTTTCTTGAACTTGAAACATAATATTTGACATGCAGACACATGGTGTTTGGCAAGGCACAGATAAGATACATAATTGAGACCTTCAATTTCATAGAAGAGCCCAAGTGATCTGTGAGACCTTTTAAGCCTTTTAGGATTACGAAATATAGGAAAAATAAAAGTGATATCAGAAATACTCATGCAACAAGGCTACATGCAAAAGAATTTTGGTATTCCATATTCATACTCTCTCCCTCAGCCACAAGAATGATGAGTACTAGAACTATCAGTTTTACCCTTTTGACTTATTTCAACGATATATTTCGAGTATAGTTTTCATTTTAAATATGCTTAATACATATATTTTATTTTTTAGCTCTTTCAAAAGGTCTGCACCTTGCCTCATTTCTCCAAGAGGTTTTGCCTCTATGTGCCTTGCACCATTAATAACACTGCATATATCATCATCAAATTAGTAGCTTTCTTAATTTCAAGCTCTTCCCCTGCTAGGTTCTCCTTAAACTAATGGTAACTTACAAGTTCTATCTTCAAAACTCTAATCCCCTAATCTAGTGAGCTTTTCTTTGTTTTTCTGACTTGCTTCTTCTAAGGCCAAAAACAAAAGTAGCTTTGCACATGAACTTTTGGTCCAACTTAATCAAATTCTACGTTCCCCAATAATTTTTCACTTCATTTCCATCAAATTTTAGTACTAGGACATCGTTTTCTTGGGAATTGAATTTCTTATATCGAAACTAAAATTAAGCCTGTCTGATCCTGCCCACTTATCTCACACCAAATTCTATCAAATATATTCCCATCCATTGAATCCACCACTCTGAATCAGTAACTTTCCTATATGGTGAGAACACAGAATATTGCTACTGTCTTTTGCTGCTTTGAACTTCAGGGAATCCATCTATACCCTGAGTCATACATCATCATTCACAAACTGAATCAACACAGACTGCAAAGTAGTCAATAATCATACCATAAAAATCACTGTGCATATCCTTAAGAACAATATTAAATCCAGATGAAATCTGAAAATGCACCACAAATTGCCAAAGCAACTGGAAGTATGACAATTGCATATTCCATTTCATATTCACACAACTTAACAAATATTGAAACACTAGACCACTTCCCTTCCAAACCTAATTAGAAAGCTAATCCCTAATCTCATCACATCAACCAACTCCACTTCCACACTCGGCGAATGCTATCAGCAAGCCCCTCATACCAGCAGCAACTCCAATCGTGGATCATCAAGCACTCAAACACAGCAAAAACGCAATTGAAAAAAGAATGGGCATAGCCGCAGCCAGTTCAGTTCATCAAATAGAGACAGAGATCCAAACTCCACAAAAGCAAACAGTAAAGCAAAACAGTAAATGCAGATGCAAAGTTCATCGCACAGAAAGATCTCGCATTGACTCCCCTCTCGGATCACAATCAAACAATTATCCACACCAAAACGACTGTACACACATGCATATACATAGATAATGTGTAGAAACGAAATACAGACAGTGAGCGATTGAAGAAAAGAGAGTACCAGACAAGTGACGATGGAGCCAAAAACAATTGTCAAACTGGAAATGTCAGAGAAAGATGAGGAAGAAGAAGAAGAAGACCAAGTCGCTGTGGTGTGTGAGTATGTGAAAATTTGGCAAGTATCGGCTCTGTTGTACGAGCAGTAGACTAGAGTATTTAGAGACCCGAAATGGTAAGTGGCGGAGACTAGCTAGGCTGTTAACGACGACGCCGTTTTGGAAAGGCCGGCATGCTCCCTCCGGATCTTGCATGTGATATATCTCAAAGTTCCAGCTATTTGTATTTATTTTGTTTCTATTTTGGTGCCGATCTTGCCCCTAAATATCCGAAACTGCCATTAATCATTATTCGATTAATAATATACTTTTGATCGGGATTTAAATTTGAAATGACGCTCTAGACAGTGAAATATTTGAATTGATGTTCGTGTATCGTGGGAAAGAATATTCCACCCTGGCTATTAATTTGATTAATTACTTTTAATTCAAAAGTATAAAGTAAATTTTTTTTTTTCAATAGTCTCGTCAATGTGTGTATAATTTTATTTATAAATGTGTATTATAAAAACATAAATGAATAAATAAAAAGATTTATAATTTTGTATATAGTATCACATCGTCAACTTTAAAATTTAGAACAAATATTTTTAAATTATGCATATTAGTTCATTTTACTTGAATAATCAAATATAAAATTGATAAATAATCACTCAACATATGGAGCATGAGCGCTATATATGCCCTTTCCTCAAGTACTATATGTGTAAGTCACAAAATACTTTCGAGAGTCTCAAGAACCTCTCTCTCTCTCCCGAATATCTCAAGAGTTTTTCAAATACGATTATACTATGATTGAATAACTCATTCTCAATAATCGAAAATGTCCAATTTTAGTCTTTCAACATAAGCCTCCCCTAAACACCATGCGAAGAGAGCACCAAAAAGAGTTGCATGTGTAGGCGATCGAGGGCCAACATTTAGCTAAGGTCACAACCCTGGTTCCAGATACCATGACCTTGGTCTGAAAGCGCGAAACAACTTTATGCGAGATGCTAACGCATTCGAACCAAGGTCGTGGTACTTGGACAACATTCAAACATGTGCACATCTCTCGTTTGCCCTTTGGTCCACTGTGCCCTGTGACTAAACATTCGTCGTATAGGAAAGTAAGGTTTTATGGATAATTTAATTATGTAGAACCCATCTCCATAGACCTATCTCTAAAAAGCTCCAAAGTTCCAATGGGAACCTCGACACCTAGCCCCCACAAAAATCTTGAATTTTCCTCAAGAGGCCTGAAAATTTAAAAGCTTCCCCGGAGACCCGAACACTTTCCTGAATAAGCTCTTATTTGGATTCGAGGTTCCCACAAAAATCTCAATAACACTTGGCTAAAACATGAACACGTTGCCTCAACGACACCCCAAACAGATCATCTTCTCACTAAGAATTCAAATGGTCTCTACCTGAGAATTCAAAATGGCTCCCACCTCGTCGGGTCATGTATCTCCAAGTAGAGTTGAGAATTTGGACCCAGACCCTAACTCAACCTGCCAACTTTTGGTTAGGTCAAGTAATCCACACAATTCAATGTACTTTGTTACTAAAATTTAACTTGGCCCATTATTTTTTAGCCATACCTTTAAGTCACCCCGCATCATTGGGTCACCACTAAGGTCTCCGCCTTACTGAATTACCTCCACAACATTTCATCTTGTCAAGACATGACGACATCTAGTTTCGTTTGGGCCTTAAGACGGTACCAAAAGTGGTAGAGACTCTCGAGGCTCCATTCCTCCTTGTAGTGCTTGAAAGGTATATGAGAGCTCTTAATCTCATCTGACACTCATGGTAGGCATGCCTGGAAGGCAGAACTACACATAAAACTAATCTCACATCACCTACAACCATCCAGATGACAGCACGTGATGACAAGTGTTACAAATATAAATACTCAGGTAGCGTTCGTTTAACAAATTTTAATTCAATTCCAAGGATTTTGGGACATGTTGGGTATTAAAAATTTGTAATTTTAGCGTTCGTTTAACTTTTTCAGAATGACAAGTTTGTAATTTAAAAAAAATCTCTTTCATAAGATTAGTTAAATAAATCCAAATTCTCAGGAATTGAAATAACATGGTTGAGGTGTTATTTCAATTCCTGTAAATTTTGAATAATTGAAATGATGTGAATCAGTAGACCCCACAAATTGAGGGTTTAAGATTAAGTATTCAAATGTAAGGAAAGTAAGTTGTAATTATTTTAATTAAGTTAGAAAAGAAATTAAACGAACGCTACCTCAATATTCCTTGGTAAGAGGAAGAAGATTTTATAATTGACAACATATTATGTTTACTTTATCTTTCTATAAATATTTTCGTAATCCTTATCAAGGTCAAATTCTTTCAATTGAGATTCTTACTTTCACTCATAACGTGGTTCAACAATAACATACCCAAGTCTCCATTAGCCATGTGCTACCTTAGCATACAAAACAAAAGTCAAAACAAACGCTCATACACATTTCCAAACTTAAAAATGGTTGTTATTTGTTTAAATAAATTGTATAAAATTAGTGCAAACTCGTAAACACAACTTAACGAAAATCTTAAATAAGAAATTAAGAAAATATAACACTACAAGTAAAATGATTGTGAAATTTTTAATTGAGAGATATAAATAGAGGTTTTACGGTTGACGAGTTAAACAATAGGGTTGAGCAATGTCCCTAATTTTTTTTTAACCAAGCAATGTCGCTAATATTAATTGTGGATAATAAATATTTTCTCTCCAACAAACTAGTATTTACTGTATATTGTTCAACAAGACTCGAAGATGGTACCTCAAATAGAAGGCTAAAGTGGCGTTCGTTTAATGTAGTTTTTAAGTTAATTAAAATGGTTAAACACTCTTTCCCAAGAGTTAAATAAATTCAAATTCTAAGGAATTGAAATACCATGTTAGATGTGTTATTTCAATTCTTTAAAATTTGGAATTATTTAACTCATTTGAGGAAAAATAATATTTTTTAAATCCCAAATATGCGCTCGTAAAAAAAACTAAACCAACGCAATAATTACAAATTTATAATACCCAACATATCCTCAATTTCTTAAAATTCAATTAAAATTTTTTAAACGAACGCTACCTAAGTGTTTTCTTATTAAGTATAATATGCTGTTAAGTTGCATTATTATTATTATTATTATTACTACTACAACTACGTGGTTGGTGATGGGCAAAATGGTCAAAAGGAAATAAAATGTATTATTCTTTTTGGCTCTAATAAGACGGCATGTGTGCGGTGTCGGTGTCCCCATCTCCATGTCTTGACTCCTGATGTAAATTATGGTTCATGTGTGGGGATCATGCCGATGGCTGTTCTAAGTTCCAACCATTCACGGCAATTAGGATACGATACTTGTAATGTTACATCACTTTTATATGTAACATCAATTTTCCCATTAACACCGCCTAATCAGAGAGTATAGACTATATCACTACGACCTCTCTCTCGGTTCCGTTCCGTCACGCGTATAGGAAATATTAAAGGGCCCAAAAAAGTTGGGTTGGGTTTGGCTACAAGGTTGATTTCTCTTTGACTTACTCTACGTGTTGAAGTAGTTGTGCTTTGAATCGGGGTTTGATTTAGGTTCGAAACATGTATAGTACAAGTGTCATAAACTTCAAAAGGCGGAAACCTCGGATTTGTGCGTATATAGAACAATCTTCAATGAGAGAATCAGGATCTTCACATGTATGTTTGAACATAAACGTGAAGATTCAAACATCTTCAAATATCGTTTAGAGAAACTTTAAGTCATTTATTGACCACGTACCACTATGTCATCGATTTCCTTACGGTGATTCAAACTTGATATAGAAAGTTGATATTGTCCATCAATATTATTAGTAAGAGGAATACTATAATAATTTAGCGAAAGACGAAGAGTAAATATTTCGCATATCATCGAGACAATACGGATGATTATTATTGTCTTTCTCCACCTATAGTCAAAACAGTTAGTAATATCAAGCATTTTTTTTATTTCTTACAAATCCATATTATAGTATATAATAATTGGTGAGAATGGATAAGGTGATGACACCTAAGTTGTCTTCTTCAAATAGAGCAATTTTAGAGCTATGACTTTTCATATTCTAATTAGGGTTACAAAAATATTGCTGTTAACTAATAACATTTATTATTAGTTTCACTTATGAAACCAAGTATAGGTTTAGACTAATAGTTTTTTAGCACTACACTTTAACTAAAGCATTATAGGTATTAGAAGTTTTATATAGTAGTTACACATCTCATTATTTCTTCATTTTTTTCATTGTGGGACAACAAATCAATTTATATAACAATAATTCACTTCACCCTTTCATGAGTTTTCAATGTGGGACTTTATACTCTCTTTATTTTCTTCTTCTATTGTTTAATTTTTTTTTCTTCCATCTTATATATATGTGATAACTTACTATTATCAACAAAAAAAAAACATACAAAATTAAAATGTTGTAATTGTTTAGTTGTGATTTCAAGTTAATTAAGCTATCACATATAAGATGGAATAAAGAAAAAAAAATCAAACAATAGTAGAAGAAAATAAAGAGAGTATAAAGTCCAACATTGAAAACTCATGAAAAAGTGAAGTGAATTGTTGTTATATAAATTGATTTTTTGTCTTACATTGAAAAAATGAAGAAGCAATGAGATGTGTAACTGCTATATATAAAGCTTCTAATACCTATAATATTTTAGTTAAAGTGTAGTGCTAAGAAACTATTATTTGGTTTCATAAGAAGTATGAATTTTAGATATGTAGTTCAAATTGAATTAATAATATATTTGTAGTTTAAGGTTTTACTAATCCGTGCAACGCAAGGGGTTTACACTAGTGAAAAATAATAATCAAGTAAAATGAGTGAAAGTAAGGTCGGCCTATGAGTCATGATGACTTTCTTTACATGAGTTAATGTGAACGAGCACAAATCATAAAAATACAAGTCAAATACACTAATGAACATTGAACATTTCAGTTCTTAACAAATTATATCAAAACTTCACATAATGACTTGAAATTATTCACGCATAATAAACAACCATTCCAATATTATATAACCTCATATTGGTTTAAAATAAATCAAAATATACTTTTGCAAAACACAGACTACACTAAACATTAAACTATTGAAGAACGTCATAAGGTAGCCTTATAACCTTTTGGAAGTCACAACCAATAACACTATTCTTCAGGAGTACTCTTGCTGGAAGTAGTTGGAGTATGAATGATATTTTTCAAAACACAAAGCTGGGAAGATATAGAATAGAACAACACGGGTGTGGCTTTTGTAGAAGAGAACAACATTACATGTTTGTATATAGGTAGATGAGAATGAAAAAGAATATAAGGCCGCTTTCATTTAGACTTCAGTAGGTTTAGTTGGTAAGGAGAGCATATGACACCTCCTTTAAAGACAAATCGGGTTGCTTGTAGAAAGAAAATTTATATATGGGCCGCTGCAAGCTTGTTTGGTAGTATTTCACGCATTTGTTCAAGTTACGCACATTGAAATAAATATCGTCTCATTATAAATTAAGCTTTCTATGCCTTTGTTTGAGGTTAGGCGTATTTGGGGGATGTCATGTCATAGAGATTTTTCATTTGGGTTGTCTTCAGACACAGTGGATTATGGATTACTATCATCGAGCTTGGATTTGGGATTAGAGTGTTTTTGTGCATCATCACAAGTAATAGATAAATTTCATCCAGAAAATAAGTCCAATAGAGGCATAAGTTCTAAGTCAAATATGTTGTGTATAATGCACGTCGGCCTAGACCAAACTTGGACCGATTTAGTACGGTATAATTATTTCAAATACAATTATGTGTGAGTTTGGTCCAAACCTAGCCGTACCGAATATGTTTCTACTACTTTTAGTATTATCAGTTTCATGATTATTCACACAATTCATTCTGATTCGCTTATTTTAATTTTTCTTGAATAATATATTCTATTATTTTTAATTTCTGAAACTTGGTTCAAATTGGTCCCGTTTTGAGTTGTCCAAAGTATATTTGGTCCAAATTATGTCCTAGACCGGTAAAATACCCGTATGATTTTCTATTCATTTTGATCTCGACTATATCAATTACTGTGGAATAAAATAAAGCTGTCGAATTCCTGAGCTAGATTTCAAACGTGAAAAACATGTATCATCAATATGAAGGAGGCCTCTAAAGTAGTTTTCTCGATCTATTTGTAACTTTTATTTGAATCAACAAACTTATGTTGTATAGAAACATATTTACACAGTAAGAGTTATACACTTACAACAATTAGTTGGACACGCTACTTTTTTACATTAAGTGGGATAACCACACATAAAATGATTGACAATACCAATTTGAATTTGGTATTTCATAAGGGTAGAAATGATTTCGTGAAGAGACGTCATTAATTTTTAAGTTTACTCAATTTGACCTTTCCCTCCTACTTATTTGTCAGTATTTTATACGGAAACTATGTGAAAGTTAAAGGTTAATTAAAACATTCGAACGGTAATATTTGCAAATTATGGTTATTCTATCACCCAACTCTGACGCGCCTATATATTTCATTTTCCATCGACACAATGAAGTATTTTTTTTCAAAACTAAATAATAATATCAAATTAATATTAAAACATGCCGGAAATCAAAGGAGCATATGTCTGCGAAGACTAAATATTAGATCGATATTCGACATCGGAGGTTAGTTTGTATTACCAATTAAATTCTTTTCTCTCTTCAATTCATGCTCTGTACTCGCGTGTGTGCACATCAGGTTTCATACCTCGCTTTGATATGCGAACAAGAGAGAGATAGCATCCATTGCTGTGTTTCTTGTTTTGCTTTAGCTATGCATTGATTTGTGGTAAATTTGAACCGTATTAAAATTAATTAAACCTATATTTACCATCTTTATTAATATTTGCCTAACACATATAACACACACAACTCTACTCTCACGCTCATGACAACACACTCAACTCCAAGTTCATAAAAATCACAAAACACTATTTATTAGTAAAATTTTACTAATTGAATATCGTTGTTAATGCGAGTCTCGTCATCACAGTTATACAATCTTATACAAAATTATGATCGAAAATTTTGTAGACATGTATTAAGAAATGTTAATATCATTTATAGGCATGTAATTTTTTTTTTCACACATTTTTTTGTGTGTTTAAATTTGATGCGTGTTGGTTCGTTAGATTTGAAGTATCAATACGAGAAAATTAATAAATAAATAATTATTTTACATGAACTACATTGAGACGCGTGAGATTACAGGTTGCAGGCCTGATATAATAATTTTGGGAACAATTTGTTGTAACCACTGTTTTTCTTTAGAAAAAAAAAAATTGACCATGTATTTTATAATTTATGGGTTCATCCATGTCCACTAAATTATGTGTTTGGTTAAAATATACCATATGTGTCTACCAATACTCGGGTTGAGTACATGTGACTAATAGTTAAAATTTTATTTCGTTTATAATAGTACCTACGTTTATCTCGTCGGAGAAATTTCTAGATCCGTCCAAGCTAACAATCACAATATTTTCAATTTATTTTAATCCTTCTTCAAGTTAACACTTTTAGAACTTATAATTTTCATGGTTGGTTTGTCAAATCACATTGTTCACGAGAGAGAGAGAAAAAAGAAAGGGTAGAGTTTTAGATGAATTGAGCATAGAAGTTAGAAAAAATAACGTAAAATAGAGTGAGTTGTAAAATAGGTGCATTCACGTTTCTCACTTTTTGCTGTTGCTGTTGCTGTTGTGTGTCATCTTTGACTACATTACGTTTCTGGTAAAAACAAGAAAACGGTGCCGTTACACAAACCTCACCTTTTGATTTGACCACTTCACTTACCAGTTACCAGACTCTGCACTGCACATACATGTAGTGTTAGAAACGGATGGATTGTTCACATTTTTCACTCTCCTTTTCTTCGACTCCGAGTCAGCAGCAGCGGTTAGCTTGACTGCTTTTCCGTTTTTGTGGACTTTTTGGGTCGGTTACGGTTACGGTTACGGTTACGGTTACTGTAGATTGCATGCAGTTTGTATTTTTATCTACAAATGGGGCATTTACGTCATTTTGTAGTTGGACCCCTTTTCTCGTGAACAGTGAAAAGTAACAGTCAGGTGAGGCTTGACTGTGAGAGCCGTTAGTGTACTCAGCTGTTGCAGAAACTAACACGCTTCTTTACTTCCACACCTGTCCTTTTCTACCCCGTTTATTTGCCCATCCTATCCAACTCGTTTTTTTCCAAATATTTACCCGTATTTTTCACTGCAATACACCACAAACAAACCGGATCTCACAAAACAATAATCAATTATAAACTTAATAAAAATGATTTTTACAATTTAGTTAAAATCAAAATAAAAGGCATTCAAAAAAAAAAAAAAAAAAAAGGCATTCAACTAGGCAAAAAATCATAAT
>JAYMTA010005616.1:0-11218 GCA_036897625.1 Pelargonium cotyledonis | reverse complement strand
AAAGACTTCCCCAATTTTCCTTCGTCCACGAACCATTTCTTACACTGCGTGTCAAAAACAGTAAATTTGTCCGATCCAGTGTCTATGTAAAGCTTCTTCCCGAGACGAAAGTGATTCAATGATACGAAACCAAGCCAAGGCAAAGGAAATTGACTCCAAAGCTGAGAACAAGGAACTACCGGGAAGGACATAAAGCATATCATCTATGACCTCAGAAAAAGGATTCTCCTTCCCACTCTGCATACAGCAACTAAGAAGATTCTTTACAATTCTATGTCCACCGTTGAGGTCCTGAGTGCTGAATAATAGATAGACAGTTTTAGAACGACCCCCAAATGCATTATTAGCAAGATAGTCAATGCAACTGCTATCACGGAGGTAGGGAGGATGTACACCTCTTTCCCCGCTAATCATCCAGAATTCGCCATTGACAATGTTGGAGTGCAGCACCTACCGGATAATGCTCTTCTGGAAATTTTATAACTACATTCAACGATTCGGAAAGCTTATTGTCACCATCCAAACTCACCGAATATAGACGATCCATAGTCTGGATGTAAAGATAACGCCCGTGTTCTTCCCCCATTTCTTCAAATTTCTAATAACCCGCTTCCTCTACAAACCAGAGTAGACACGATCAATATATTATGTATTAAGAAATATTCCAACAGGTAACCCAAAAAACATTTACAAAATTGTGCAAATGGAACCCATCAAATAGTTCAGCAAGAACAACAATGTACCTAACAATCTATACTATTCGGTTTCAACCATACTTAAAACTTCGACAGAAATATATCTGACTTGCATTGTTCAGGCAAAACTGGAACCCATCAGATGATTCAACAAATTGAGAGGATACAAATCTAACTATCAACTGGAAATCAACAAATAAATCGCAGAATTTTGCATTATTCTGCCAAAACACAACCATATAAAATGGAACCCTTCAAATAATTAAAAAAGAGTTTGGCAGATACAAAATCTGATTAACTTGAACTGTTCATGCAAAACCCTACAAAATATTCACATAACTAATCCAGCAAGAATATATATAATTTAGGAAGGTACACAACAATCTACACTCTTTAAATCACAACTAATATTTAAGAAAATATATATAGTGAACATATTGAATCTGTTAGTGAGTGTGCAGTGATATTCACCTCATGGAGGCTGCAGAAGAACTAGAAGAGAGAGAGACTCAATTTTGAGTCGAGGGTTAAATGTAATTTTATTGTTATAATGATATTATGTGTTTTTTTTTTTGGTTAATTGCACAAATTTATCTCTTTCTTAACACGTTTTCTGGATAACAACCACGTACTTTAGAAATATGCACATAACTATATATACTTTCATTTATTTGTACTATTACTAACATTGTTAGTTTTAAGTTTTTTTTAAACTTGAAAGACTCCTTTCATTAATTTAGAGAATCAGAGAGTACAACGTCCATAATGCGTACAGGACAATTTCTACCCTCCCAACTAGATACCCCAACTGCATCGACCGAAGACCTAGCTAAAGTAAGAGCAACCCGATTACACTTACATGGTACATAAGAAAAGAAGCAATTGAAAAAAATGGGAAGCTAGCTCTAGGATGTCTGCATAGCCTAGGGGGCTTGAGAAGACCTCCCCTCCGGAGTGAAGGGACTCCACCACCACCTTGGCATCCGACTCCACCTTCACCGTTGCCCAGCCTTTGTCTTCTGCCCACTACAGCGCTGCACGGACCGTCAAGGCTTCGACCATCTTCGGCTCCGCCAACCCCAAACCCCCCAGCCGCTCACCACCTAAGACCACACCCTCCTGATCCATCGCAACCCACCCCCTCCTGCCTTACCTACCTGCATGTAACAAGCCCCGTTTGTATTGATCTTGACCGAGCCGATCACATGCTTTATCTAGTGAGCAGGATGGCTCGTTCCGTCCCCTTTCCCTGCCATCCGAGACTGCCGGGCTTGAGTCATCTCCCAAGTAGTTTTGACTGAATCCGCCATACTAATCACCTACTCCTCCTAGGGCCACTTTTCCTTCCACACCCCGTCATTGCGGGCTTTCCAGATCGTCCACGCAATATACATAACCCTCTCAACAAGGTCCTTTTCCCTCTTAGCTCCCACCGTCTCCAGCCATTCACTAACCGAAATCGCCCCCTCCGTTAGGCCACGAAGACCCACTCGCCCCATATTCCTTTCGCGAACGGGCAATGAAGCAGGGCATGGGCCTCCGTTTCTAGACCCGATCCGTACCTCGGGCACGCCACTAGCACTTCCACTCTCCTCCCAACCAATCTCTCTCTAACAGACAAACAACCCGCCATAGCTCTCCATAAACAATGCTTGACTTTACCCTGGGTTTTTGCCCCCCACACCATATTCTAGTGGCCCTCCTGAATAATCGAAACATCCTGTGTCAAGAGCCTATACCCACTCCTCACCGAGTTCCCCCATTTCCGCTCAAAGGTCCACCACCACGAATCCCTACCCCCCAACCTTCCTAAAGGCCTTGTAAAAGACAAAATTAATATAATTTGTGTTCCACGACCGTTCCCAAAAATCAATCATAAGGGCCAATTTGAAATGGGAGCCATCACAGTAGACATACCTGGCTTGAGGGTATGGATGAAGCTCGTAATAGTCGCCACCCAAGGATCCGTAGCTGCTCTGATCGACCACCCATCACTAACCCGCCTCATACTCCCTCTCCTAAGAAAGGACTAAGCCGAATGAATACTCCGCCAGATGAAACCAGGGTCCCTGCCCAAGGGTGCATCAAAGAACTAACACTCAGTAGCATATTTGGCTTTGAAGACCCTACTGAACAACGAGTCTAGATGTTTCTCCAGACGCGACAACTGCTTCCCTATCAAATCAACGTTAAAATTATGGATTTTGCGAAACCCTAAGCCGTCTACTCTCTTCTGGTGGCACAACCTCTCCCAAGCCATCCAGTGCAAACCTCTCCCCCCGACCTTTTCCTGTCTGCCACCAAAATTTACTCACCACCCGTTCCAAATTCTTGCACACTACAATCAGTAGCAGGTACACCCCCATACAGTAAGTAGGGATGGATTAAGCCACTACTTTTAGCAAGATCTCATTCCCAAATTTAGACAGAGCCTTGACATACTAAGTACTGACCCGATTAGCAACATTTCAATTCAGGAAGTTAAAAAGCTACTACCTCCCCCGACACATAGCACCCTCAAATACTGATCATAAGATTCAACCTGATTAACACCAAGGCAAGCGACAATGTTATCTCTGACATATGGATCAATATTAGGGCTCAACTGAATAGACAATTTTGTAAAATTTACTTTTTGCCCCAAACACTGTTCATAAAGAACCAACACATGTTTAAGTCGTTCGGCCTCCTCCTCTTTCACCCTAATGATAAGCAAAGCATCATCCGCAAACAAGAGGTGAGAGACTGACGGCCCCTGCCTGGCCACCCTAATACATGTAATAGCTTCATCCCCCTCCGCAACCCTCATCAACGAGGAGAAACACTCTGCCAACGAGGAGAAAACCTTCAGCTCTTTCTTCATGCATTTGCTCATGGTCGTCTCAAAGAATTCAAGGACTTTGTGCCAAAAACAAAATTTGGGCCCCTAAATTTTTTAAATCATGATCGGTCGTGAACTAATGAAAATAAACTCGATCACAGAGTAAAAAATGAAATGAATACGATATTTGATTCACTAGGACACAAAAAAAATAATAATGACTTTTCTTATAGACCATGGATATTTAAGATTTGCACCGCCATAAGCAATTTTTTATTTCTAAGAACCGCAACCGACTGAATACTACAATTAAATCACACTAAATCAATCAGTTTTGGTTTTATTTCTATACTGACCAAATCTAAAAGGGTTGACTTTAAACATAAAGCCATAGAGCGTTTATTAAGCTAAGTGTGAAGCACCGAGTGTACATGACACAAAAATTCTATCCAGATAGCAAAAAGGAAACACTTGCAAGACTTGCACATATGACTTTCATGTGCAAAATGGACAACATTCATTGGAGCCCAAAAACGCAAGTCTAAGCTCATACCTTCCAAGGCTCAACCCCAAAGTATTTCCTATATTTTGTGGAAGTTTCTAAAATTGTTGGAAATAATTCATACTTTCTAAAACTTTGTAGAGTTTTCTAGAGGAACAATCCTAACTGTACATTGCAGTATTGTACTTTAGATTCTAGCCATCAATTTTCTAAATCTATTAATATATATAGGTGAGAGTTTCGTTTTCCCAAAACATCCATTACATGGTAAACATATCTTGTATGAAATAAACCTCTATTTGAGTAATTCATTCATATTTTCTATTTCCATGCATGGTAAACATATCTTGTATGAAATAAAGCTCTATTTGAGCAATTCATTCATATTTTCTACTTCCCTTTGAGTTTGCTTTTTAGTATATTAATCTCAAGATAACATGAAAAGCATTGTTGTTTGTGATGTCTCAACGAATGAGCAGAAGCAAATAAAACAAATACCTTTTCAAGCACATTCACTGCCTCTTCATCAATTCTCATGGCAAGATACTGCTGCAAATAGTCAGCAGTTGTATCCCAAATGCTCGAAGAGGCATACCCTATTATCAGTAATGCATCTAACATTTGAGTTTGATCTAGGATTTCAATTAATAGAAATTAGGCAAACAAAAGAAGTTAATATAATATTAATAGAAAGGACATATATGTGATAAATCCTACATTCAAAATTGCAAATTCATCAGCCAAAGCAACAATTGGTTTTAGGATCTTAATATAAAATTGGCCCGAAGGAAAAAAAAAACAAAATATATAAATAATCTAGGAACTAAATATCAATTAAACGTGAAAAGTCACTCATTAAAACACATACCTCTCTAGATAAGCAAATTGAGATCCGTTGGATTCGCTATCATTACATCAGTTAAGTGGAAAATGGCTTCCCGATATTGTCCTGCATTAACATTTGCACATGTTTACAACTGAAATTGCTATATTCAGTTGTTTAATTACTCAATAAATTTCACAAAGCAGTGTAAAAAGACTAAATAATAGAGCCTATACATGTACGCAAAGTGTGTCTTGCCCTTCGCTCTGAGACATACTGAAACATTGCGCAACTTTTCCTCTGATCATGAGCTTCATCTAAAGGGCCAGCCTACCAATAAAGGTAAATCATCATTACACCCTTAAAAACCATTACATTTAACTTTTAAGATAAAAATACTCATCACCATGATATCTATAGGATCTTTGTCTAGAAGTATAGTCTTGCATTCAAAGTCAACTGGATAGACTGCTTTCCAGGAGAGTTGGACATTTTTCCTAAAACTATACAAGTTAGAAAGTTACGTCATATGATACTAGGCTGTTTCAAAAATGTCAAGGGTCTTGTATGAAAAATGAAATTTAGATTCTTAAAATTTTTAAATCATGATCGATCGTGAAGTAATGAAAAAAAAACTCAATCAGTTCACCGAAATTATTCAGTACATTACAGACATAAACCGGAATATATAAATTGTTAAACTTAAGAGTAAATACAATATTTGATTCACTGCGACACAATAAAAATAGTTTTTTTTTCTTATGGAATACGGATATTTAAGAACTGAACCGTCATATGCGATTTTTTATTTTAAAGAACTGCAACTAATAGAAGACTACAATTATAGCATACTAAATAAATTTGGTTAGTAATTAATCAATTTGATTTTATTTCTATACTGACCAAATCTAAAAGGGTTGAGTATAAACATAAAGTCATAAAGAGCTAATTGAGCTAAGTGCGAAGGACCAAGTGTACGTGACACAAAAATTCTATCAAGACAGCAAAAAGGGAACACTCGCAAAACATAAAGTCATAAAGGTTTAATTGAGCTAAGTGTGAGGGACCAAGTGTACGTGACGTAAAAATTCTATCAAGACGGCAAAAATGGAACACTTGCAAAACTTGCACATATGACTGTCATGTGCAAAATGGTCAACATTTATGAGAGCCCAAAAATGCAAGTTCAACCTTGTACCTTCCGAGGCCCAACCCAAAAGTATTTCCTACATTTTGTGGAAGTTTCTAAAATTGTTGGGAATAATTCATACTTTCTTAAAATTTGTAGAGTTTTTTAGAGGCACAATTCTAACCGTACATTGCAGTATTGTACGTTAGATTCTAGCCATCAATTTTGTAAGTCTTTTAATATAAATAAGTGAGTTTCATTTACTCAAAACATTCTCTGTATTGTAAACATATTTTATGTGAAATAAACTTTTATTTGAGCAATTCATTTATATTTTCTACTTCCCTTTGAGTTTGATTTTTAGTATATTAATCTCAAGATAACATGAAAAGCATTGTTGTTTGTGATGTCTCAAAGAACGAGGAGAAGCAAATAAAACAAGTACCTTTTCAAGCGCATTTACTGCCTCTTCGTCAAATCTCATGGCAAGATACTGCTCCAAATAATCTGCAGTGGTATCCCAAAGGCCCAACATCGAAGAGGCATACCCTATTATCAGTAATGCATCTAGCATTTGGGTTTGATCTAGGATTTCAATAAATAGAAATTAGGCTAACAAAAGAAGTTAATATAATATTAATAGAAAGAACATATATGTGATAAATCCTACGTTCAAAATTGCAAATTCATCAGCCAAAGCAACAATTGGTTTCAGGATCTTAATATAAGATTGGCCCGAAGGAAAAAAAATATAAAATATATAAATAATCTAGGAACTATATATCAATTGTAGAAAGTCACTAAAACACCTACCTCTCCAGATAAGTAAATTGAGATCAGTTGGATTCGCTATGATTGCATCAGTTAAGTGGAAAATGGTCTCCCAATATTGTCCTGCATTAACATTTGCACAGGTTTACAACTGAAATTGCTATATTCAGCTGTATAATTACTCAATAAATTTCACAAAGCAATGTAAAAAGACTAAAGAATAGAGCTAATACATGTACGCAAAGCGTGTCTTATTACCCTTCGCTGAGACATACTGAAACGTTGCGCAACTTTTCCTCTGATCATGAGCTTCATCTAAAGGGACAGCCTACCAATAAAGGTAAATCATCACTATACCCTTAAAAATCATTACATTTAACTTTTAAGATAAAAATACTCATAACCATGATATTTATAGGATCTTTGTTTGGAAGTACAGTCTTGCATTCAAAGTCAACTAGATAAAAAGCTTTCTGGGAGAGTTGGGCATTTTTCCTAAAACCATACGTGTTAGAAAGTTGCGTCATAAGATACTAGGCCGTCTTAAGAATTTCAAGGGCCTTGTATGGAAAATGAAATTTGCGTTCTTAAAATTTTTAAATTATGATTGATCGTGAACTAATGAAAAGAAAAAACTCGATTACTTCACCGAAATTTATTCAGTAGGTTACATATATAAACCGTAATTTATAAATTGTTAAACTTAGAACTAAAAAATGAATGAATACAATTTTTGATTCATTGGGACACAATAAAAATAATAAATTCTTTTTCGTTTATAAACTACGGATATTTAAGAAATGAACCGTCATATGCGATTTTTTATTATAAAGAACTGCAACCAACAGAAGACTACAATTAAATCATACTAAATAAATTTGGTTAATAATTAATCAATTTTATTTTATTTCTATTCTGACCAAATCTAAAAAGGTTGAATTTAAACATAAAGCCATAAAGGGCTAATTGAGCTAAGAGTGAGGGATTGAGTGTACGTGACACAAAAATTCTATCCAAACAGCAAAAAAAGAACACTCGCAAGACTTGCACATATGACTGTCATATGCAAAATGGACAACATTCATGAGAGCCCAAAAATGCAAGTCCAAGCTCATACCTTCCGAGGTCCAACCCAAAAGTATTTCTTACATTTGAGGAAGTTTCTAAAATTGTTGGGAAGAATTCATATTTTCTTAGAGTTTATAGAGTTTTCTAGAGCCATAATCATAATTGTATGTTGCAGTATTGTACTTTAAATTCTAGTCATCAATTTTGTAAGTCTTTTAGTATAAATATGTGAAGGATTCATTTACTAAAACCTTCTCCTGCATTGTAAACATATCTTGTGTGAAATAAACTTTCATTTGAGTAAATCATTCATACTTTCTTTAATCTCAAGTTTACCGCTGCTTATAACTGCAGCTAAAAGTTCAAAACGATGTAGTGGGGCTTTGGCATTTGGGGGCCCTATGTGATCGCTTACTTCGCACACCCTAATAGTCGGCCCTAATAAGATATTCACGGAAGGGACGTACACTTAAATCGTAGCTAAATATTGAAGGATCCTCCTTATAGCGCGCCACAACTCTTCTCAAGAACTCAATATTCATCTTTGATTGAGACGATGCAGAAGGAGAAGATTTTAGAGGGAAGCAGAGGCTATTTTGTAGGGCTTGGACTCCCTCTGTGGTCTTGAGTTCGAGTCTTCTTGTCGATGGTATGGGGTGAGATTTGTAGGGTGAGGTGGGGTTCAGAGTGACGCTGCTTTTGGAGAGTGAGAAACATTGTTACTTCGAGTATGATATCCCGTCGCTAATATATAGTAATAACATGCTTTGTGTATGTGATGTGGTGAAGATGAGGTTGGTAGAGTGGAGTGAGAAAGTTGACAGAACTACGTATTCACGTGCCTGAGAGTAGAAAAAGAACGGACAATGAGTTTTAAATTTAAATTTATCAAAACAACAGTCTCTAATGTTCTAGATTATGTATAAAATTTTGTGACGTGACAATATATTTGTGCAAATATATTTTATATTTTTGTCTTTAAGTTTAGGTTTCACCATAATAGATTCTAAATTAAAAAAAAAATATTATCCTCCTTCCATTAATTGTTGTAATGGTATTGTCATTTTAATTAAATTAAGTCATTAATAAAATAATTAATATCTCATGGGCTGTTAATTAACATATTATTTTATACAAATATGTTTTTTTTTCATAAATTAGAGAGAGTTGGTAATTTCTTTTGGGTTTTAAACCATGAGGTTCTTGAGCAGACTCGCGCTTTCGCGATGGCACCTTTAAGCCATTTGACCATACCCAGATTAATCCCCATTCGAGGCTTGGTCAAAAGGTTATTTCTCACATCTCCCTCACATGTATGTTGAGTGGGGATCGAACTAAGGAGCTCTTCCTACTCACGCAACCCAGTGCACCAACTGCGTCACACCCATTGGGTAAGAGTTGGTAATTTTCATTTTACAAAAGTTAATATTTTCTAAAATAAATTAGATTGAATCTGAGTTGTTCTTACTACCACTCAACTAAACATGACAAATTAAGAATTCAACAACCGGGCTAACACATCGACCACGCGGTTAACGTATCTCATAACAATCATAAATTCTAAATTTCTCACTTGATCTATACGAGTTAAATCACTTGTAATCAAAGCAAAAGCATTGAAATTATCATATCAACATGTAAAGCATGTACTACGAAAAGAGGACCGAACTCAATATTAATAACATATTGTCGCCACTAAGAGCCTCTCGAATCGTCATTACCTCCACTAAGAGCCTCTCGAATCGTCATTACCTCCACCAACCTAACTTCGGCCCCCAACCCAACTGTAACAAAAACTATCTCACACATGACCAGACCCATTCCACACGATCCACCCTATACATACCGACCACTTGCAACAAAAGTAGCCCCATACACATCCACCTTCAGCTTGCTCCTCCCTAGTCGCCAACCTATTCTACCATTTCCCTTTCCTAGGGTAAGCCATTCAATTAGAGTACACGAGTCGTGGAATACTCGAATATCACTTCTCAGGGCTTCTAAATACTTCTTCACACATAAGAATAAGCGGGATGGAAGTTTGAGCCTTACAATTTCCATTTTTTTTTTCAGTTTATACCATGAGATTTTTGAGTTGGCCCGTTTGCTCGCAATTGGCACCTTTAAGCCGTCTTACCACACCAATTTCCATTTTTCAGAATATCCTAGATGATAGAAATTTATTTTGATCAAAGTATTAGATATGTCATTTTCAAAACATTATTTCTTCATATATGTTTTTGAATGACACATTATTTCTCAATATTAGAATGGACTCTATGGTCTTTTTTCCAGCAAAACTCTACTGTCATTTATAAATTATAACTATTTAAGTAGTAATTATATTAAAATAAAATCTACGGGAATCCAAACAATAAAAAAAATTGGACTCTAAGCGGTTTCCCCTCATGGATAACCTAGGGTTACAGGTAACAATATTCTGCAGCGGTTGATCTATTAAGCTAGGTAGGGGGCATTTCTGGAGGAACAAAATGCGAGTAGGACACGACAAGAGGTTGTGGAGTAGAAATCGCGAAAGATTAAAGTGGAGGGCAGTGATGGAATAGTGCTGGTGAGGCGAGAGGGAAAGGAGCCGATCATGGATCGGGAGGGTGGGTAGGGTTCGGTGGCGGCGATTGTTGAGGATGTGACAAGGTTGGTGCGTAGTCTTGATGTCGGAGATTACATGATGGTCATCAAGTGTTGGGCATAGTGGGTTGCGGCGACCAAGGGTTCGGGTGAGGTGGTGTGTTTTATTAGGCATTTCTTAACAGAGGCCCCATAAACTTCATCAATATGCAGTAAATGATGACGTAGCTATGGAGGTTAAGGAAGGGAGTGACGATGAAGGAACTGTTTGATCCAGATCCTAAGTCAAACAAGGACACTAGGTTCTTGTTTGAGTTCTATGATGAGGAGGACACCCATAAGGCCGAGCAACAGGGGTCGTGGACATACAGGGGTAGGGTGTTGTTGATGGCTCGTTTGGGGCCAGGGGAAAATCCCTACACGATCGGGCTTGACACCTTAGATATGTGGATTCAGGTGAGGGGTATCCCGATGAGATATGTCTCAGACCAGTTGTGCGTGGACTTAGGCAATGTAGTTGGTTAACATCTGGAAACCGATCCTCTTAATTTTAGAAGGGTGATGTTCGTATGCGCGGATCAGAGTCCATTTCGATACGAGAAGACCTTTGCGTAAGAAGGAAAAGTTGGAGTTTGGGGACATTGGTAGTCACATTATGACGTTTCATTATGAGAAGGTTCCGATCTTTTGTTTTTTTTTTCTGCGGCCACCTAGGTCATATTGAGAGAGATTGTGAGACGCTGAAGGCGGTCAAAAACCTGGGCACGGTGAGAGCGTATGGGACGAAGTTGATGGCTCCAAAAGGGCGGAGAACTAATAT
>JAYMTA010005615.1:0-11219 GCA_036897625.1 Pelargonium cotyledonis | reverse complement strand
CGGTATACTCGGTTGAAGTTGAGGGTTGAGCAACGATTTTTGAATGAAGGGGCGGTCGACCACAGAATTTGGTTTTCCAATCGCACACAACCACTGCATATCAACCAAAATCCCTAACGTTCTAATGGAATTGGGAAAGTGATGTCCTTTTTCAATTATATATATTTTTTCTTTTATTATATTACTTTTATTATATTAAGGGCAATGTAGTAATTTCAACATAACGCACATTCTTTTAGACAATTTTATCAAACAATAATTCTTTTTCTCAAACTCCTTCCAGATATTTTTTTACCAAACAAACATCCTATTCTCTATAGACAATGAAAACTCCTTCCAGCTACCTCTATAAACGTTGAGTAGACTTACCAAACAGGGCCTTAATATCTTCACTTTTCTATACACAAATGCTCCATCAAGATTGGTAAAAATTTCAATTTAAACATCAGTAACACTACACGCCATAAGGTTCTATGGTGTAGTGGTTAGCACTCTGGACTTTGAATCCAGCTACCTGGGTTCGACTCATGGTAGGACCTTTTTTCTATTTTATCATTTGTGAATCTAAATTTTAAGTATCACTTATAAAAAATATGACACTCAATTCAAATTTAACCACACGAAAAATTGTTTATTTTTTTAAGGTCTAAGCCGACTACAATCAAGTCTAGTCTTTAGATCCCATCGACCAATCGACTTCAGTCAAATAAGTGACATGTAAAATATGTGCACAACATGTGCCAATTCATTCTCTTAAATAGTTCATGAATAATTTCATTTTAGATTCAAATTCATTACTATAGAACTTGATTCTTTCTATTTAATCCAAAATTTCAGTCCACAGTAAGTTGAATTCACGAGTTTTCACATGAATATGTGTGTGTTGTCAATATAGATTTGGTTTTCAGATTTAGTAATCAACCAAACCAATTAACAAAGAAGGAGAAAAAGACATGAGTCAGTGGATATGCCTTCCAGATACTTTGGAAAATCAAAATTAAACTGTTTTAATTACTAACGTTTTGGGCAATAAATCACCAAACCCAAGTCGGTCACTTCTCATCTTTCTCCATCTCTCTCTCTCACTCACTTGCTCGCTGTTTCGAAAAATTGATTTTTTTCTTATTTCAGTGGTTTATTGGGCTTCTGGGTTATGGACAAGAACAGATCATTCAATTACAGTGTATCGGAAAATGATTCCCAGATCTCACGGAACGGTGGCTATGGATTTGGCAGCGACCGGAGATTCGCATATTCGCGGCAGGTCTCGTTCCTCCAATCCCATGAACCCCACACGCCGGTTTCTATCGTTAACGATTCCATGAAGCCTCTGCTTTCGCGGAGCGTTTCCAGCATAGATATTCCGTCGGGGGTTTACTCTTTCGACGAGAGCGACAGATTTCCCGGCATCGGAAAATACCCAGATGAGAAAGTTTCCGCCTTGAATTTGGTGGCGTGGGTTTTTCAACTTATAAGGTCTGGGAATCGGCCAATGAAGAGATTGTTCTCGATGATTACGCTTAATGTGGCCTATTCTTCTGCGGAATTAGCTATTGGTCTTTTCACTGGGCGTGTAGGTATGGAATTTTTGGCATTTTTATGTTTATGCAAATGAGGTTATTGGAGTTTTCAGTTTCTGGATTGGAAAGCAATATAATTCAAGAATAGTTCTTCTAGAATGTTTACATAGTTGCCGTGTTATATTCCAAAATTTGAATTCTGCTGGACAAATATTTTAGATTGCTTTAGTTACTTGTGCATCATTTATTGGGGCTTGCCCATGGTTCATGTCAATTCATGTAACCTTGGTGATTCCATTTGAGTTTGTTGGTGTCTCTTTTGCAGGTTTGGTATCTGATGCATTTCATTTGACATTTGGATGTGGCCTACTCACATTTTCATTGTTTGCAATGGCTGCTTCCCGAAGAAAGCCGGACAGGACTTACACTTACGGGTGAGATTTGAACTCCTTTAAATTTTACAAGGCACAATAAACTCCACCATAAGGCATCATCAAGAGGTTTTAGGGATTGGGTCCTGCTAGTAAATGAAGCCTGCCTAAAGAAATTTGTTTCTGATTTGCCATTTTCTAGTCTCTCCATGGTTGCAATACATATATAGTATTGGATTCATTTACATTTTGATCTTATTATGTCAACGAGACATTATGTTGGAGTCTAGAGTGAGTTTAATTTGTTTCTGATTTGTCATGATGTCTTTATTAATTCAGGTTCAAAAGGCTTGAAGTTTTGTCTGCCTTCACCAATGCTGTAAGTATGTTACATTTACAATGTCATACCAGTTCACATTACTCTTGGGAAGGACTGTTGTGTGGGGGATGCTTTCTTTTTCTCTGTTTGACATTAAAGTACTAAACCATTTGTTCAACCGACATTTGTTGCTTAAACCTAAATTTCCTGCCTTCACTTATTGCGAAAACAATTATTTGTATGTGGAAGTCTTAATATATATACTTGTTCCAAATTGCTAATGTAGTGTTGTTCTAAAATGAGTGTCTTGTATGCATTTTATGGAAAAATAAAATAAAGAAGTGAGTTGGTGTTAAGATATTTCCCCATGTACCCCCATGTGTGTTTTTTGTAACAAACTTACTACAGGGGTATTATTGGTAATCCATGTGTAACTAACTTCCTAAAAAGGAAAGAGGACGCTAATTTTGGGGCAAGTTTTTTAAGAGAGACAAGATACTCATTTTGGGATGAAGGGAGTATTATAGTATTTTTGTTTTTTTGATTTTGAAAAAGATATAGGGTTTAAGCAATCTGCTTCTGTTTTCAGCATTATGTTTATGATTAATATGAAGTTAAGGTTGGAGGACCAATGTTTTCTACGTCAAATGTTCTGTACACGTACACGATTATTTGTTTTTACCTTTTTTTGGGGAGTATTTTAATTTGAAGTCTCCCTTGAAATTTAATTATGTATGCACCATCAGTGTCTTCCTGACATGATAGCTGTTGCAGTTGAAAATTGTGATTCTTTCATTTTCTTGGCTATCATTTTCATATCTTGATTCTGCTGCCTGTATAGACAGCTGTTCCTTTTGTTTCTGTCATTCTCCTTGGCTGTTGAAGCGCTTCATGCATTCATACAAGATGAATCTGAGCACAAGTAAGTTAACTGTGTGCACAAATTAGTTGTTACATAAATTCTTCATTATATAGTTTTATCTCATGCTACCAATTATATGGTATATGGGTTAGGATTTTTAGTGTTATTCCATTTTTGTTCCTAAAATAGACTTTTAAGTGTCATCTTAAGGTAGATAGGTGGACTTCTTGTTCAATTTCATGCTTAGATTATTATATAAATGAGACATCAAACCATTAAACAGTTCTTTTCATCATTAACTATTAACTTAAAAAAAAATGGAGATCAAACTGCCAAGTTTGTTTAGCAATTGTATGTGGTATAATATAATGTGAAGTTCCTTTTTATATCCATGCATGATGCAAATGTTATAGTCATGAAAATTCATTTAGCTGCTTTAATGTTAATATTAGCAGCAAGTACCTTCCCGTACATTTCAGTTTGCACATTTGTTCAATTTGGCTGCGTAAGCAAAAAAGATGTTTTCTGTTTGTATGGTAACGGCTTGTATAACAGATATCAGCTGAATCAAATTATTACAGGTTTGAAAGAACTATGCCACATTTTTCTGTTGTAATCTGCATTTAGTATCACCAAACACCACATGATAAATGAATATTTAGTATTAATGCATCATTAGATTAGAAATATATTGATCAGGCTTTTGTTGTTAATGTTGTCTAGTGATACAATACAAATTTTTGACGATTTATCCACTAATAATTGTATAGGCATTACTTGATTGTTTCGGCGGTTACAAATTTACTGGTGAATCTTATTGGCGTTTGGTTCTTCAGAAATTATGCTCGCGTTACTCTTGGTAAATTTTTTATTACACTTAATGAATTGTTAAAGTTCGTCATGATTCAGTGTACTTGTGGACATTGTGTTTGAACATTTGTGATTGAAAAGCAAGCCAAGATTAATTGTTGAAATTAAAGGGTTCTTCATTTCACATGTTTGATGCAGTATACAGAAAAGCCGAGGATATGAATTATCACTCTGTTTGCCTACATGTTCTTGCAGATTCCATACGCAGGTGCAACATACTCTGTCCTCCCCATGTACTATGTGTCTAGTGTCAAGCTTGCTTCTTTTCCCAGTTCATTTGTTTTGCTTATATGTTATATTAAACCAGTGCACATGTATTTGCTTCTCAGTGCAGGTTTGATATTGGCATCCTGGTTTTTGTCCCTTGGGTAATTCCGGCTTCGTTCTCAGTCTTCTCTTCCTCTACCTTTCTGCCATGTATAACGTATGCTAAAATTTCGCAGAGTTAAGAATGCTGAAGTTTTGTGCTTGGGACTAGTTTCAGTTGCAGTTTTCATGCTTGTCATGCCACTTTTTAGAGCAACTGGTGGCATTTTGCTTCAAATGTCACCACCTAGCATTCCATCTTCGGCGCTGAACAAATGCTTGAGACAGGTTCGTTTCTCTTATAATGATTATGTTTACCAGAAGAAGTATATTATTGTGCTGTTGCTATATTTGAAAATTATATGTTCTTATTTAGATTACTGTTCGTGAGGATGTTTCTGAAGTTTCTGAGGCTCGTTTTTGGGAATTGGTGCCTGGTCATGTTGTTGGCTCAGTCTCAATTCAGGTAAATTACTGAAAAAGCTTGTTTCATACTCTCTATCCCAAAATAACTGTCTTATTTATCTTCTCACAAACATGATGGATTGTTTTATTACATATTCGTGCTTGATTTACCCACATGTGTCATTATGTAACAAACTCGGGTGGTTATAACTTATAATCCAAACATAATATCTTTGTCAAAAGTAAAAGTGGACTGGTAAATTGAGACATCCATTTTTAGAATAGGAGACAGTATAAATGGGATCGAGCATGTATGTAAATGGTGTTGATGTGTGAATTCTGGTAGTTTCTCTGTATGCATTATATAGGTTGAAATTGACCGGGTTGTATTTGGTGGATATGACTCTTGCCAGGTGAAGCAAGGGATGGATGATCACCCGACACTCCAATTCGTCCATCATTTATACCATGACTTGGGAATACAAGATTTAACCGTGCAAACTGGTGGTGCCTGATGATTAGATTTTGAACATTCATTGTTGAGTTAAATTAATTGTAACCAGTGTTCATTAATTGTGTGATCCAATATGGATTTTGATTACAACTGAAACTTGATTGATTACCATGTGCATTTGGAAAGGCATAGTTTCATAGTGTTCTGTTGAAATACTCATAGATACAGTGTATACAAGCACAATTCTCTATTTCTTTCTTAATACATTGAGATTTGGATGGAAAAAACATTTGTTTGTTTCACTTTCATTTATGTTACAGATTCTTACGTAAAATTTGATGTCTAATAACTAAAACTAAAAGCTTGTAACTGTTGTATTTACAGGTGTATTGAATTGAATCATTGGAAGGAACAACCTCCTCATCTCCCGGAGAGTTGCGTGAACGGAGTAAGTTGGCCTCCGGCGAGAGAATGGTCCATGTCCTTCGAGAAAGACGGAGGCATAGCTGGCCACATGAAAGCAGGTCTCTCCATGGGCAAATCTGGTGGGTTGGCTTCTCCTGTGAGAACCTGCAACACAAATTTCATGGAAGGCCTCATGTGCGGGTTGGGATGGCAACAAGCCAACCCCAGAATCATCAGGTACTCCATCTCTTCCCTCTCAAACTCTCCTTTCAGCTTGGAATCTACCGCATCAAGAATCCTGTTCTTGCTGCGTAGGTGCCATAGCCAGTACACCATGTTGCTGTCGTCATCGTCGCCTTGATTTCCAGGCTTCCTCCCGCACACAACTTCCAGCACAAGAACACCGAAAGCATAAACATCCGTCTCCATCGTGGCTCTCCCGGTCAGCATGCTTTCCGGGGCCATGTAGCCTGGTGTTCCTGCAATCTCCTTGGTGGAGTGGTGAGTCATTTCACTCTGCTGAATGGTTCGAGCCAACCCGAAGTCTCCTAATTTCGCATTATACTCAGAATCCAGCATAATGTTGCTCGCCTTAATGTCCCGGTGCAGCACCTTCTTCTCGCACCCATTGTGGAGATAATCCAAGGCCTTCGCCACCCCGAAAATGATACTCCTCCTTCTTTCCCAGCCGAGTGCCAAGTCCTCCCCGCCAAGGCCAAATTTCGTATCTGCAAATATGTACTTGTCAAGGCTACCATGTGGCATAAACTCGTATACTATTAGGAACTCACGACTCTCGTAGCACCATCCGATCAATTTTACAAGATTCTTGTGGTGGAGGCTTCCGATTGTTGTGACTTCCGCTATGAATTCTTGCTTGCCTTGCCGCGAATCCTTGGAGATTCTCTTCACAGCCACCTCTCTGTTCAACAACCACCCTTTATAGACTGTTCCGAATCCTCCTCGTCCCAGCTTGTTCTTGATGTCAAATCTGCCCGTTGCTCTCCTGAGTTCCTTGAGCTTAAACTTCCTCGGAGCCATGGAAGAGCCCGAGATCTGGTCCTCTATCCGCGGGTAAGCATCCTCCTCCATCGCTATCCGATGCTTCCTGTCCCAATAAAAGTAATACACAGCTCCAAAAATCAGCAAAACTGCTGCTATCGGAACTGCAATGAAAACCCACAACTTGGAATGTTCATCATGTATGTCTTCACCATAGAATTCCCATGACTTCACACAGTTGAGCTCTGTGTATTTGCTGGTCGAACCCGCAAACCCCACGTAAACCTTTTCCGGGAGATATGCAGAGAGGTCAATGACCTCAGAGAGTACAGGATCATCCGGAAACTCCTCTGTCATCGACACGAACACCGAAATTTCTTCACCATCATACTCAACTTGTACGTAAACATCGGTACCTACACCACCACCTGCTGTGAGATTAACACCATGGCTTGCCAGTGACTCTTGTTTGATGGAGTAAACACTGTTCACATCCAAGCCAACATGGTTGCCATCAATGTCCCCAGGGTAGCTCATTCTGGTGTCAAACTCAATAGCTACAATACTGGCTTGGGAGGACCCATTTGTGGCCTGGTTCACAATCCCGAGCCACCGTCCCTGGCTGTTAGTTGGAGGGTTTGGGTCCTTGGCTATGACAAAGGCCAGGCCTTCGCCGCCAGGAAACGTCCGGGGAGTGATGTTGATGAGAAAAGTGGAGTTGAAAGATGCAGTTTTGTTGGTGGTCTTGCTCCACAGCCTGAAAGGCTTCTTGTGGACTATGCGCCCGTACTTGTTGGAGATGGAAGATACGCTGAGATCGGGAGTGACTTGGATGGCACTGGACACTATGTACGAAGTTGTGTTTTTGAAGAAGTCGATATCATCGACTCCATCTCGAAATGTTGGGTAGCTGAGATTGAAAGAATGGGATTGATGAGTGAGAGCAAGGATCAACAAGGCTGATATGAGCAGTTGCTTGAGTATAGAAAAGCAGCGCATGTTTGTTTGGGAGGAAATGAAGAGAGTGATTGTGGTTAGGTGATATGCAAAATTAGGCTGATTGGAAGATTGTTATAAGGATGAAACTTTTTTTTTTTTTTTTTTTTCTATGGAAATTTCCTTGTGTTCTCTCATCTTTGAATTGGTAGGACGGCAAGTGTTGTCAATTGAAGAAATTGGCTCGTTTGTATTCTTTTGTTATATATTACATAAGGCTATGAATAAGTTTTTACGCACGTTAAAACTATTCACTCATCAATAATCTTATGAGTTGACCACAAAATTTGAACCTGATGGCCAAAGTGCCAGGTTCAAGTTGGTAAACTCTAACCCCATCCTAAAGTAGTTCGGGTTAGTCATGTTAGAGTCGTGTTTTGGGTTTTAGGCCTAAAATACATTGAATTTTGCGGGTTTGGTTGACCTGAAAGTAGTGTTGGGTACCGGATAGTTCACGGCTAGATTGTCAACTCTTGTAGGGTGCAATCCACCTTAACCACTTCAAAACTATTCTCTCACAAAGTCTTTAGGACCTGACATCAAGATTTGAACCTGATGACCAATAATTTCAAATTTTACCGTCGAATTACACATGTGGTATGAGTTTTTATTGTTACAAAGTCAACAATATTGATCGGTGCAAGATTCTTTAACACTCCTAATGTCTACGTTGGATAATAGGGATGAGATTGGACCCGGACATGTAAAATGTTGGCATTTGGTTAGGGTTTTTGGATCTTTGTTAAAAAAGTAAAATGTGTATCAGTTGACTGATATAACTTTATAAGTTGCAACTTAATCAAGCCAATGAGGTGATGACAGCTCATCAAATTTCACTTATACCCACCCAAGTGAATTTATGGGAGCGGAGCGATTCGTCCGGATCCATAATTTTAAATGAGGTGTCATCATCTCATTAGTGCAACTGATATAAAGTTGTATCAGTCAACTGATATTCATATTACTCTTGTTAAAAAATAGTAACTTCAAAGTAAAATTATGTAGTGTGAGATTTATTTGGCTTGATTTGATTTTCAACGGCTATATGTTGCTTTCAACATGTATTGGTGCAGCCTCAGCTGAGTACCAAAAATTCCAAAAGTCCCTTTCTTGGACAATTCTTTAAGATTGAGTACTCAAAAATATCAAAATTCTATATATAAATAGGAGATGATGACCAAGATTATAAATTTTATATATTATTCTTCTATGCAATACCTTGATCGTACTCAGCAAATCTCTAGACAGAACCAACTAGGAAATTTCATTGATACCAATCTAATTTTTGAAGCCAAACATAAAAATTCAACCTTGGACTAACTTACAACAATGGATGGCTTATAGGACAAATTGTTTTGAGAAACAAAAGAGACAATTTGTTTGTATTTCTTGTGTTTTACTCATGTTTTTAGCTTGATTCATGACTTGATATGTATCTTAAAACAATGTTTAGGAAAACTAAGAAACAATTTGGTCGATAAGAACCATTTGAGATTAAAAAAAATATGATGGGAACTATTAATGAGACAAATCCAGCTAACAAATCATCGAGCTGGATGCGATAGACGATCCCCACCCAACCCTTAACCCCGTCTTAGTCCGGGAAGGAAGAGCTTATAACCTATGAGCTACTTGGTTAGCTAATCTATCCTTGAAACAAAAATCAATAAACTCAAAACTAGAAGAAACTGACAAAATCTCGTAATAAATAAGACTCGAGGCAATGAGAAAATTATCATCTCCGGTCTTTAAAGTCTTAGCCACTTCTTTCACATCAGATTCAAAAACCACTCGCTTTCCCTTGAGCAGTTGCCCAAGAAAAAGCTTTACGAATCGTCATGACTTCTATCAGCTCCAGCTCCAAGGCACCGGACCGGCCAACGCCCCTTTGAGATAACTTTTAAATTAGGAGTGATCACAACAACATATTTACTTTGAGAAAAGATATACTATTGAAATGTCTTGACCATATATAAATAAATGTTAGAAAATCAAGGGTTTTAATCCATAAATAATTACTTTGAATCTTCTAAATAATTATGTGTAGTAAATTCATTGTTTCTTTGTGAGTACTAATCATGGTTGGGTCTACATCAGTAATATGGATATAATATAATAACTAGATTTCTAATAGATGCATTTGTAGAATATTACATTATATTAGTTTTTTTTTTTATAAGCAACGGTATAAAGGGGTATATATATAATAAACCAATAGTGTTCAGGAAGAGACTATGTCTCTTAGCTCTAGTCTAGAGTTTTTGTCACCTTACCGCATAATAGTGGTCTCTTACACTATCACCACCAATGATGTGTTGAGTGGGGATTGATCTTAAGATCTCCTCCCACTCACACAGTTGGATTAACCAACTGCGCCACCCTCAGTGGTTACATTATATTAGTTTATAAATGATTCCATCTTTTTCATGAATATGTATAATCACATAGCAATATTTATTTAAGTTTTGAACACACAAAAATTCATGACTTTTCCCTATTTATTTATTTGAAATTCAATATTTTTTTCTTGAAGACTTTAATGGATTGGATAAAATATAATAAGATTATAAAAACATTTAAAAGTCCTAGCATGTGACTTGGTCTTTTTTTTTTTTTTTTTTTTTTTTAATCATTACTTGGTCTTCTTTTGTGCATAAGAGACTTGTATAAGTACCCAAATTCCATTGAAAAATAGACAGGGAAAATCAAAATAAAAAATCAAAGTTGACTTGGAATCTTACCGGAGCTATGGATTGTAGCTTTTGAATACAGGGAAATATGTGTACAGGGATATGTGTACAGAGAAGTATGAGTAGAGAAATTTTTACAAAGTCTGGAATACAATTGTGGACTATGTTAAGTCTGCTTTCAAATGAAAGAGTTTCTCTATTTTATAGAGAATTTTTGACGGAATTGAAAGCGTTTGAAGTCCGAGTCTTGATCAAGATGAATCTCCTTTTGCTTTTGCCTTTGCTTTTGAATTATTTTGATACTTTTGTCTTCTTTTGAATTATCTTGTCTGCCACTCTTGAATAGGGACGAAGTGGTCGCTTTTGTCTTTTCTTGAATTAGTCGAGTTTTGTCTTCTTTTGCCTTTGTCTTCATTTTGAATTATTTGATGCAGATAAGAAGGAATATGTTTTTGCTGATGAGTTGATGTCGCCTTTGAGCTTTGTCTGTCACTTTTGAATAATGATGAATTATCACAGGCCGCGTGGCTGAAAGAAGCCTGATGAATCGATATCCTCCAGATCATCTTCTGGGTCTTGAGCAAATTGCATCGCATAGCAGTCAATATCTTCTTCTTTATCATCTTCACTGTCCGACCCGCACTGGGAGGCGAGCTCTTTGAGAAGTTTTTGATACTCCTTTTTTGACGAAGCTGCTGCTAACTAAGCTTGAATTTTTGACTTGCTTGTAAGAAAGTTGGCTTGATGAGAACTTGACTCAGGGATTTGAATAAGGTTTAAAATAGATTTTTTTTACTCAATAAAATTTTTAATAGACGCAGGGGTGACATGATTAATCTTGCAACCTTCCCACCATTTGACCCGAAAGTCTCTGGCAAAGGTTGTTGATTCAAAATCCTCTACGGCAAAGGTGAAAGACAATGCCACAATCCATGGTAGAGAAAAAGTTGCCATGAAAGGAAACAGTTGATCAAGGAATGTATCTTCAGAATTTGGATATTCTTGAAGATAAATTCGAA
>JAYMTA010005614.1:0-11220 GCA_036897625.1 Pelargonium cotyledonis | reverse complement strand
TATTTATAGGCTTACTGTGACTTGGGGTGCAAGTTCCAGCTGGTATGGACAGCCGGAGATGAGCTGTTCCAGTTAATGTCTGGCTATCACAGAGGTTGATGTCTAGTCTTTGGCAAGCGTTCGTTGTTGGGGAGATGCGCAAATTTGAATTCGTTTCCCGCTCAAACAATGGATGCCTGATATCTATTTGCTAGCGGGGACATGAACAACGTGTCTCTCGCGTGACAACTTTAATGAACTGGAAGTGGTTTTATGGAGGACAGGTCATCGCTTACTCTTTATCTTTTGGGGAGTTGTCTATTTAGGTGTGATGCTTCTGGCGAGGTCTTGATCGTTGTACCTCCCAATTTTTTGATGACGTCGACAACAGTGCCACGTGTCGACCCTTGATTAGCTACTGGTATTTGAGAACTTTTGGGCATAAACAGTTGTCCCCCTACTTCGAGTAACAGTGATTTATCAGTGTTGTTGGGAGTAGTCTAGGCCTTCTCTGGCGGGATGCTCCTGAGGAGTGTTCATCTGTTGGGTGCTCAAATCTTTCCCTTTGCTTCGGGACTTTCCAAATCTACACGATGGCTTTTGAAAATGTTCTCGGGACTTTCTTTGCATGCCACGGACGATTTGATCCCACGTGCTTTCCTCGGGCGTCCTTTCGAGTTTATCTGCTGCAGCGCATTGCAGTTAATCGCTTGACGCGTGGTGTGATTTCCTTATATTTTCTTTTCTGATTGTTTCCTGACCGTTCGATCTCCTTGATGTCTGCTTTTTCTTGACGTCATGGTGCACGTGTTGGCTGCTAGTTTTTGGTTTAGAAGGATTTGCAGAGTTTCCTTAGAGTAGTGGGAGGCTAGGTATCATGATTCCACTACTCTTATTCTTTTGCAACTTCTCTGTTTAAACCCTCCAACGCTTCCTTCTTCTCTTTTCTTTCATCGTTACGCTAGAGATTTTCTGAGAAATCCTCTCTCTTTCTTCAGTTGCTTGCTCGCTTGGTGTGAGTCCGACAAGTATACCGGAGTTTACCTTGTAATAAAGGACTATGAAGTCCAGATATCGATTCTCAGGGACTTGGTCGGTGATTGATTAAATTATTCGGCTAAAGAGTTTTAAATTCTAAGAAAGCAAGTAAACGTTTTGGGGTTTAACAATGTTTTGATGTTGACTAATTAAAGTCAACAAGAGAAATAACAAAATAAAATAAAATAAAACGAAATTTAATTCATCAAGTGAAGAAAGAGAAATAGTGATTCAGGGACGTGAATTAGTTAAATTTAACTATGCCTTTAGCGTTGAGATGCTAGTGTGTAATAATGTCGGAATTACCCGACTTTCTTTAGTATTTGATTATCCCGGTTAGGGCTTTTCGGGTCTTAGTGATTGTGTTGCAATCACCAGCATGACGTTTTAGCCATAGGGGATTAGTGTTGATTCTCATTTTGTGGCATTGAATCAACCAATCCATCCGATATGATCCATGTGAATTTCCCCATTTTATGTAAGAAACTTCACACTTCGATCAAGTTGAGGCAAACCCATCAATTTGCTCAACTAGCCGTTTGAATGGCTCACCAAATTAATCCAACATACATACACACAAATATAAACAATACTAATTACACATCAAAGTTAACCATTCACACCCCTAGATCACAAGAGAACTAGCCACGCATGCTCATAGACAAGTAAATATGAACTAAACATGAAAACATTATATCAAATATGTTCCAACTATGATCCAAATCCAATAACATAAACTATTATCTGATTTAACAATCAAATTGCAGCTAACACGAAACCATTATATCAAATATGTTCCAACTATCGCACTCATCAAACTCACATATTTGTACCAATGTTCAGGATAAAAATTCCCTCCTAATGACATATTGACAATCACACCATGGGCTTTTACATAGAATAGTATCTCAAAGAACTCAAGTGTTATAGCAAGTTATCGTGTGTGTGTGCCATCCTTGTTATTCGGGATTTCCCTAATCTCAAATGTAGTTATGCTAAGTTCAACTTCAATACATGTTTTCATTCCATAAGTTGAGTGAACTTCTCTTCTCCACTGATCTAGAGGCTTTTAGCTATCAGGATCAATAGGTCTTTCCTTAGGTTGTAATGTTAGACTTAGGTAATGGTGTGGTAAGGATTTTTCATGAATTTTAAACCTACACCTAAACTGAACTCGACATTCATCTTGCTCACAACACACAACCCGGATACATTCCCTTTTTCCCTTTTACATTTTCACACTTTAACCCCCATTTCGATACAACAAATATGGGGGAGACTTGTGATCTTTCTTTCATTCTCTTTTGGATTTTTACATCTTTCAGGCACATTTTCATTTTGCTTTTCTTTTGTCTACATTTTTCTCTTTTTCATTTTTAAGATCACAAGGCCCCCCCAAACTTTGCCCACATTATCGGAAAATAAAACCAAAACATGTTCCATACTAACCATTCCCAAACCAATCCCATTGTTCCTATACTATCCCCACTCAAGATTTAACATTCACTTTTCAAGATAAATGCCAAGTTCACAACAAGTATAGCTGGTTCAAATCATATATAGGCCAAAGAACAAACGGGCACATAGGCTTGTAATAACTGTTCATGAAGAAACATGCTAAGGCACAAAGAGGGAACTAGTGTCAAATATGCTAAGGGGAGGAATATATGGCTCAAGCGGTCCAAAGACGGCCTAAATCATATCCTCCTACCTAAACCCTCATAGTCATTTTGCTTCAAAGATAGATTCACTCAATTCTAGAAATCGACATTTCTCAGCGTCTAGACTAGACATGTTACTACATTTAAAACCAGGAAAGCCCTAACTCCAAGGATGTGTGCACAATAAACAAGATATACAGGCCATAATACAGAAATTCCATCAACAAATTCTAGATATATAAATGATCGGGAATTTAAAACAAGAACATATATAACCAGAATATCCAGGCTCTCAGAGCATAATTTCAGGCAATCCTAAATATCCACAACTACTCAGCGAAAGTAAACGTGCAAATGCATATGCAAAAGTTTTGAAAAGCCTAAAATTTTGAAAAACAGAAAAGAAAACATGTAATGCAAATGGAATGTCCCCCCCCCAAACTTAGAACCTTTCATTACCCTCAATGATGAGTTCTAAGCTTTTATGCAAGCTAACTACATGCTATGCGAATACAACGCAATACAAGTATAATATACAGGCATGTAGAACTAATTATTTTACAAATTAACTGTGCTACTCTAGAACTAAAAACAAACTAAATACCTCATCAAAAACCGCCGAGTTCTGAATCCTCGTCTGTGTTGATCTCATCAACATCTGCAGGCTGGCTAGGCTCCTCCATGGGCTGTTTGCTTTTGTCCACAAAGTGGGACATATCAGGCAACTCGAAGTCAAAATCTTAGTTCTCCTGCACAGCGGGGTTTACGCACCCCAATACCTTTTTGAAGCCATTGGCAATCTGTTTTCCAAGAACTGCAACCATCTGAGCGAGGGCTTTGTTATCCTCCCTTAGCTCATCATTCTGGGCACGCAGCTCTCGGGTCTCAGCCTCCATCCTGGCCATCCATTCTTGAACTTCAACAGATGGCCTCGCCTGCGTAATCGAACTCGAGGGCCGTGAAGGCTCAGGCCGGGTGGAATGTGACCTCAGTAGTTCTGCCAAAGGGGCATGCATGTCCTCCTCATAGCTAGCAAGAGCCTTCTACTTCTCATTAATAGAGATAGGTTGGGCATTAGCCATGGTCAAGTCCCCTTCTCGGTATTCCACCCCGCATAGTCCACAGAGGCGAGATACCAAGTATGGGAATCGTATCTTTAGGTCTATGGCATTGCGCACACCTGATCATAAATGACCTGAGATACGTCAATCGGGCTCCCCTATAAGATGCTAGACAGTATGTAAACCCTATGGGAGCCGATCGTGCTCATATTAAGACTCAGGAAGATCCTGGAATTCACAAAGTGAATCCAGGTAGCAGGGTCCTTCTTAAAATGAGTCTTATGGGTCGAAGGACCCTGCATGGCATCCCGAACCATCATGCTCGGGTTGTGGCATAAATCAACGCCATAAGGCGTAATGTCCACCTCGGCCTGTACCCTGGTGCTCATAAGCCTATAAGGGCACTCGACCGGCTTGACTTTGGGAAGCTTCAGGAACACTCTAATAGTCTCGGGGACAAACTTTACAGTTTTTCTGCAAACAAAAACAATGGTCGGGTTGGGGTCTCTTTTTCTCTTACTCTTCATGGCATCAAATAAATTTCTGTAAAATTCCTGCACGATAGTAATGTTTCCTTGATCGCGTGGGTTTTTTATGAAGGTTCCCCAACCCAAACTCTGCACCAACTCTTGGAACCCGGGTAGACCCGAGTAACCATCCACAAAACCCCTCTCTTTAATCGGGGTCGGTTCCAATAGGTCTTGGAACCATTGTTGCTCGCGCCTAGACGTGAAGCGGGTGCTATCATAGTCTAGAACATGCATGGAAACCTCAGGGGCGGCACTGGCAGGAGCGTCAAACGAATTCCTGGCCTCTTCCCGTCCACTAACCAAAGGGTGGCTAGAAGAACGAGTTCTCTTCACTCCCGAAACCATTTTGATGACTTAAAGAGAGGAAAAACACTACAAAAATACTGAAAACTAACTAAAACTAATCCCTAACTACACTAATCAAAAATACCAGCAACCACACAAAGAAAATCCTTGGAAGAAGGGCAGAAATCCATACCTGGAAGTTCACAGAGGCTGCGGCATTGACGAACGACGACGGCGCTGGCAAACGGCAGTGGCATTGGAGCACCTTCCTCAATCCTTAAGCTCTAATGGAGGTTTGTGGATGAAGAAGATGGGTACTGCAGGTGTGGCTCAGCCATAAGAAAGAGATGGGGGTTTTAGGGTTTACTTAAAGAGTGAAAACCCAAAAATACCCCCTAAAATTTGAATTTTGAATCAGACCTGCACGGGACGCTGCGGCGCTGGTGGGCGCTCCGGCGCTGAGCACCTTTGACTACCTTTGACCCATCGTTCATCACAACGCCGTGATGTTGAGCCCAGCGCTGCGGCGCTGGCTTGCACCGCTCTAAACAACACCATTTTGCCTTATCTAGGCGCCACCTCTCAGCGCTGCGACGTTGAGGCTTCTTTCAGCATTTTTCCACTCCTTTGCTTGGTTGCTAAATCACACTTACAGCTCATTCAAACTCATCACCTCCTTCATTAAAATGATTCAACTCCATTTTGCAAGTGCTTGAAGTTTATGATGCTTTGGTAAGCCTCGGGTTGCCTCTCGGAAGAGCATTTGTTTAACGTCGTTTGCCCGAGAGGGCCCCCTTGCAGGGACCAGGTAAGTCACACTTTCTCAGTCTTCATAGACTTCTTAGTCTTCATAGACTTCTTAGTCTTCATAGACTGGGTCTTCCAAATCTGTCCTTTCTCGATCCTCTTTTTCCGGTGCCATTCCATAGTAGGGCTTAAGCCTGCTCCGATTGACTTTGAAAGACCCTTCTGATTTTTTGGGATTCCTTATTTCAACCGTTTTGTATTCAGAGACAGACACCACTACGAATGGCCTAAACTATCTCGACTTGAGCTTTCTAGGAAACAGCTTCAAGTGAGAGTTATACAGCAACACCTACTGTTTAGGCTTTATGTCCAATGGCTGGAGACGACGATCATGCCATTTCTTTGTCTTTTCCATGTATCGCTTGGCATTCTCATATGCTTTGTTTCTAAATACGTCCAACTCCAGGAGTTGGAGCTTCCTTTTGTCTCCAACCGCCTTCATACTCCAGTTGAAATCTTTTATTGCCCAGTACGCCTTATGCTCTTGCTCTAGAGGTAAATGGAAAGCTTTTCCATAAACAAGCCTATACGGAGACATCCCAATGGGAGTCTTATAGGTTGTTTTGTATGCCCAAAGTGCATCCTCTAACCAATAAGGCCAATCTGATCTAGATGGTTTCACTATCTTTTCCATAATCTGCTTTATCTTTCTGTTAGAGACCTTAGCTTGACCGTTGGTTTGCGGCTAGTATGCTAGTGAGATCTTGTGGATGATGGTGAATCTATTGCATATCGCTTTAAACTACCGATTCTTAAAGTGGTTGCCCCTATCACTAATGATTGCTCGACGGTTCCCGAAATGTGCAAGCACGTTAGACTTCAAGAATTTTACCACCGTGCTAGCATTTGCCTTAGCTGTGGCTACCGCTTCCACGCACTTGGACACATATTCCACTATTAACAGAATGTACTCTTTACCATTTGCCTTGGGAAATGGACCCATGGAGTCTATCCCCCAGCAGTCAAATACCTCAAGCGCTAGGATGTCATTTTGAGGCGACTCATTTCGCTGATTGATGTTGTCAAACCTCTGACATGCATCACATTGCATAGCAAACCAGTAGGCATCCTTGAATAGGGCGGGCCACCAGAACCCTGACTATGTTACTTTCTCAGCTGTTCTTCTTCCTTTGTGATGGCCCCCATATGGCGTACTGTGACATTTCCTTAATATTTCTGGTTGTTCTTCTTCTAGAACACATCTTCAAACCACGTTGTCCGGACACCATTTAAAGAGGTAAGGGTTCTCCCAAAAATAATACTTAACCTTTTGGTAGAACCTCTCCTTTTGCTGATAAGACAGACCATGCGGCAAGATTTTACTTGCACAGAAATTCGCAAAGTTTGCGAACCATGGTGCTTTCCCATTTTGCTGAACAGCAAATAACTGCTCATCTGAAAAAGTTTCACGGAGATCACCACTTTGGGTCGCAGGACCCCCATTTTCCAATCTTGACAAATGATCAGCCACTTGGTTTTGGGTCCCTTTGTGATCGACAATCTCTATGTCGAATTCTTATAAGAGGAGGACCTAACGGATTAACCTCAGTTTTGCATCTTTCTTTGCAAACAAGAATCTCAATGCAGAGTGATCTGTAAACACAGTCACCTTGGTTCCAAGAAAGTAAGACCTAAACTTGTCAAATGCATACACTACTGTAAGGAGTTCCTTTTCAGTTACTGTGTAATTTAGTTGCGGATCTGCCAATGTCTTGCAGGCGTAATATATAGCATGAAAAAGCTAGTTCTTATGCTGACCTAGCACAACACTAATGGAAGTGTTGCTTGCATCACACATTAGCTCGAATGGTAGATTCCATTCGGGAGGCAAAATTATAGGAGCCTCTACCAAATGAGCTCTCAACTCATTAAAAGCAGCAACGCAGTCTGGGGTCATGTCGAACTTCGCATCTTTCTCCAAGAGTTTGCACAAGGGTTTAGCAATCTTGGAGAAGTCCTTGATAAATCGCCAATAAAAACCGGTGTGGCCTAGAAAACTCCTCACCCCTTTCACAGACATAGGAGGAGGAAGTTTTTCAATGCTTCAATTTTCGCTTGGTCGACTTCGAGCCCAGCTGCGGACACTCTGTGCCCCAAGACTATACCCTCCTCTACCATGAAATGGCATTTTTCCAATTGAGAATTAGGATAGTCTCTTCACATCTTTTGAGAACCCTCCTCAGGTTGCCCAGGCACGACTCAAAATAGTCTCCAATAATGGAGAAATTATCTATGAAGACCTCGACTATGTCCTCCACCATGTCGGTGAAGATAGCCATCATGCACCGCTGAAAGGTAGCCTTTTCATTGCACAAACCAAATGGCATCCTTCAAAAAGTGAAGGTGCCATAAGGACACGTGAATGTGGTCTTCTGCTGGTCTTCCACAGCTATGGCTATCTAATTGTAGCCACTGTACCCATCAAGGAAACAATAGTATGGCTTTCCCCCCAGCTTTTCCAACATCTGGTCCATGAATGGCAACCGGGAAATTTAATACATATCCTCCAGCCGGTGACAGTGTGGGTGGGAATGAGCTCATTTTTCTCATTAGTAACCACAATCATCCCACCCTTCTTAGCTACACATTGCACCGGGCTTATCTACTTGCTGTCAAAAATAGGTTATATGATACCGGCGTCCAACCACTTGAGGATCTCCTTCTTGACCACTTCCTTTATCATGGGTTTAGTCGTCTCTGATACTCGACTGAACTTTTAGATTCATCATCCAGGATGATGTTATGCATACAAAAGGAAGGGTCAATTCCTGTGATATCAGCTATCGTCCAGTCGATAGCTTTCTTATGGGTCCTCAACACCTCTAACAGTTTCCCTCGCTATTCCTTATCCAACTTAGCTGACACTATCGCTGGTAGAGTCTCCTGAGGACCTAGAAACTCATAACTCAAGTGGTTGGGCAACTGTTTCAGCTTCAACACTAGGGCTTCTTCCATTGACGGTTTCAGCATCACCTTCTGCTCTAATCTATCCAAGATCTCGAATTTACAAGCTTTGATAGGTTCCAACTGGTTCACCATCTTAAACAACTCTGCCGTCTCAGCTCTGTTGTCCCATGAATCCAAAAATTTGGTTACACCTTGTAGAATTCAGTTTAGGGGGTCTTCATCCAACAAACAGACCATCTCTTAGGAATCACAGACTGTAATGGCACTCACTCCTAGGAGTCTGCTTCTTGATCGTTGGGGCGTGTCATAGTTTGGAAAACGTTGAATTTCATCGTCTCCTGCCACACTGACATACTTAGCTCCCCGTCCTTGGCATTAATGACTGTGTCAGTAGTGGACAAGAATGGTCTTCCCAAGATCAGAGATACTTTTGGATCAGCCTCGAAATCGAGAACAATAAAATCCGCAGGAAAGACAAACTTTCTGGCTTTCACCAAAACATCCTCTGCTACCCCAGATGGGTAGACAATGGATCGATCTGCAAGATGTAAAGACACAGATGTCTTCTTCAGATCTCTAAGACCCAACGCCTTGTACATGGAGAGAGATACGAGATTAACTCCGACACCTAAATCGCGCAAGGCCCTTGCCTCTTTCTTCCCTCCAATAGTACAGGGTGTAGTGAAACTACCCGGGTCTTTTAACTTGGTTGGCATAGTGCGTTGAAAAATAGCACTGCACTGAACACTAAGCTGTATGGCTTTCGTCTCTTCCAACTTTCTCTTCTTAGAAAGGATGTCTTTCAAGAATTTCTGGTAAATTGGCATCTGCTCAATTGCATCCACAAGGGGGATGTTGATGTTTAACCCCTTGAGGATCTCCTAGAACTTCTAGAATTGCTTGTCTTAGCCTTATTCAACCACTGAGGGTAAGGAGGAGGAGGACACTATGGTTCAGGTTCTTGCCTCGTCTCCTCAATAGCTTCTTTCGGCTTTGCAGACTTTCGTAAGTCTGGGCCCGAAGTGCTGGGTCCTTCCTCTTCTACCCTCAGTTCTTCATTTTCTTTCCTCGCGTCTCTAGGCATCTTCTGGATCGGCTCTGGCAATGTTCGCTCTGACCTTAAATTGATTTCGTCTAGGTCTAGGGGTATTGATCCAAATTCACTTGCCAGGCCTTGCTGCTCGCCTTGTAACATTTCTACCTTCTCCTTTCCTTTTTGAGAATCTTGGGCAACAATGCTTATAAATGTCCTTATCATTGAATCCAATGAGAAGACAGGTTGTTGCTGATGTGCCTGAGGTAGATCTTGCACCGTAATTATGTTGTGCATAGGTTGTAAGAACTTCCTTTGGTTCTCCAAGATGCTATCAAGCTGCTCTTGGATGGTCTTCATAGCCTCAAGCACTTTCGCGCCTTGCCCTTCTTGGGTATTCTTTACTTTGTTGTGGGCGACTCTTTCAATTATAACTTTGATTCAGTCGAGTGCCCACATCAACAATGACCCACCTCCTGAAGAGTTGAGGGTATCCTGACACATAGGAGTCAGACCATTGTAGAAAGCTCGGGTTTGATCCTTTTCAGAAATTCCATGGTTCGTATATCCCTCAAGGAGTCCTTTGAATCTCTCCCTTGCGTCGTAAAGAGTCTCATTATCACCTTGCTTGAAATCAGTTATAGCGGTTATCAACTTCTTCCGCTCCTCCCATGAGGAGTATTGATCTAAAAATTTCTAGATCATCACTTCCCATGTGGGAATAGAGTTCAGGGGAAGAGAGTAATACCATTTGGTGGCTTTCCCACCAAGGGTGTAGTAGGACAAATTTCGAGCTAACCCATTATGGTCAATCCCAAAGTTGTTCAAGGTACCCAACACCCTAGTGTACCTCTTAAGGTGACTTAGTGGGCCTTCTCCTTGCTTGCCTTTGAACTTACTGATGGTGTTCACAGTTGTGATCATTACTGAAGCTCCCCACTTGCTGCATTACCTTAGGGGTCCAATCCACATAAAGGTACTCAACAGGGGTACTCGGCACATCCCAAATACCTTGGTTGATAGCGGTGATCCTCTGCCGCTCTTGCTGACTATGCAATTTCTGGGCTAACCGGTCTTGCTCAGCTGCTTGCTGTTGCTGCCACAATAGAAATGATGCTGTTGGGAGGCATCGGTAAAAGTTGCAGCACCGGGCGCTGCGGCGCTCAGACGAGATGCCGCGGCGCCGCGACCATACACAACACCATCGCATGGGGTTTGCTACTCCCCTTCGGTTCTTGGACCCCCAAACTGGTGTCCGGCACCGCTTCCTAAATTATTTCGTGTTGGTGTAGTCATGAGGGACTAAACTAACAACAAGACAATTACGCTGTACTAAACTAACTTAAAAACTCAAAAACCGATAATATGAAAATTCACCTATTACCTAGTCCCTGACAACGGTGCCAAAAACTTGGTGTGAGTCCGGCAAGTATACCAGAGTCTACCTTGTAATAAAAGACTATGAAGTCCGAATATCGATCCTCAGGGACTTGGTCGGTGATTGATTAAATTATTTGGCTAAAGAGTTTTAAGTTCTAAGAAAGCAAGTAAATGTTTTGGGGTTTGAAAATGTTTTGATGATGACTAATTAAATTCAACAAGAGAAATAACAAAATAAAATAAAATAACACGAAAATTAATTAATCAAGTGAAGAAAAGAAATAGTGATTCGGGGAAGTGAACTAGTTAACTTTAATTATTTCTTTAGCATTGTGATACTAGTGTGTAACAATGTCGGAATTACCCGGCTTTCTTTAGTATTCGATTATCCCGGTTAGGGCTTTTCGGGTCTTAGTGATTGTGTTGCAATCACCAACATGACGTTTTAGCCATAGAGGATTAGTGTTGATTCTCAATTTGTGGTATTGAATCAACCAATCCATCCGATGTGATCCGTTTGAATTTCCCCATTTTATGTA